>VWYK01022521.1:6888-26908 GCA_013399775.1 Semnornis frantzii | reverse complement strand
GAGAGTTTGTATCTGGGCGATTTGAGCCAGCTGGTTGGGTCAGGACCTTGTCCCTTAAATGATCTGATCAATTTGTAATGGGTTGGCTTGAACAGTCTGTTAGAAGGGTATAAAAATGCATGTTCATATTTCAATAAAGAGACGGTAGCATGGCATTTCTTGGATCATATCGGTCTGTGTGTGGCTCTGTCCAGATCTCCCGTCAATCTCCCGTCTGGTTTAGTTCCAGACCCCCTGTACCAGACCAGTACCAGGCACCAGGCCTCCTTGCTTCAGGGGGAGGGGGGCATGGTGGTGGTGAGTGGGTGGAAGCTCCTAACCCACTTCAGTCGCCAAAACATACCATCACCTGAGGATGTGCTGTACTGTCAGGTCTGATAGTTGTGGGTGACCTGTCTCCCTGCTGAGCGTCTCATGCTGGCTCTGGTAGAGGCAGAGTGAAGTTTGCAGTGCAGTGTTCCATGTCAGGTAACCCTCAGCCTCTTCCCAGGAATGTGAAATCACAGGGTGTCACGTTAGGGAGTTCAATCAGCACCTTTTTTATTAATATGCATCATAAATAAAGAAATAAATAAAGGCGAGACACCTCGTTCTAACAGGGAAATACAAATTAAATACGGTGCAACATCCGCTAAGCGATATACAAGCAGGAGGTAACCTTGCAAGACCAGGGCCCCTCGCCATGGGGAAGCCAGCCCAGGCACAATGCTGCAAGCAGCATCGAATCGGCCAAGGCACCAAATACTGGCATGGCCTTTCACTAACACTGTTACCCCCTTGATAGGCAGGTAAATATCCCCACTTTAGCAGGTGGCATGAACATGGTAAGGAAGGAGTTGACTGGCATTGCTTCTACTGGGGACCCCCAGGAACCCCAGCAGCCCCTTGTGTTCGTGCACAACACTTGCCACCACCCCACCCCATGGCACTGCTCAGCAAGACCAGAAACCCTATGCCGAAGGAAAAACCATCCCTCCCTCCCCAATGCCCCATCTCCCTCTGAGAGCCACACCCCCACCCCCCCCAATCTACTGGCCAGGAGCACTGCCCCTAACTCCAAAAAGCATACCTAGCTCAGTCAGGGACCCTGCCCTTATCCCCTCCCCTCCAAATCCCCTCAACTGAGCATCCCAGAGCTCCCCAGGCACTGGCTCCCTGCTCAGTGTGGAGGGCCTGGGGCTACTCCCCAAAACACCCATTTCTCCACAGGGTGGCACTACCCATCCTGGACGTAAGTAACACTGAACATCCATGTGCCTTCCTTATGACCCCACACACCCCTTTGCTACACACACATACACATATCCCCTGTGTCCTTCCTCTGGACATGGCTAGGCACAGCCCCAGCCCTGCAGAGTGGCAGTGCCAGACCACTTGGCCCAGTACAACGCACCAGACACCACACATTAGGACAGGGTGGTTCCAGTGTGAAGAAGCCTAGCTGGCAGCCCCCCACAAAGCTGCAATGCAGCCTATCAACCCAGCCTTCACTACCCACGATGTTTTCACCCCTGTGGCTGATATGCCATGGATGCTGAAGGCTGCAGACTGCATTTCCATCCCCGGGAAGGGGACAGCCAGCATGTTGTGCCTTCAGCATGAAACTAGGCTGGGCAGTGCTGCCCTGGCAGGGACTGCTTGAGTTCCTCTATGTATGAGTTCATGGCCTATAGATGCTGGAGATGGCATGGGGTGGAGGGGGCTCAGGTGGTCCCCAGTGTGACTGCATGCACGGCAATGCCTGACAATAGGAAGTGCAGCTTGCAGAAGAGCCCAAGGGCCAAGTTGGCCATTGGCAGCTGCACATGAAGGAGAGGGAAGGAACCACCTACGGTTATTGTATTCTGTAACGGCAAGAAAGGTAAGAAACTAGCAAGAAGCTGTGTCTGTTCTTCTGGCAGGGTGGGCTTCTCCAAAGGAGCCTCAGCAGCCCACAGTAGTGTGCTTGGCCTCTCAGCCATATCAATAGTCCTCGTCCTCTGGGTGGGTGACATACATGATGGGCACCAGTCCCTTCTCAGAGCTGAGGCTGCACTGCAGCCAGTCACCATCCACTTTGGAGATGACCTGCAGGATGTCCCCTTTCTTGAAGCTCAGTTGTCCAGCCTCGGTGGCAATGTGATGGCAAAGAGCTTTCACCTCACTGCAGGCAGAGGGAGGTAAAGAAAGGTTAGCTCACCACAGATGCCCAGCTCTGGGCTACTGCAGGCACAAAGGAGCCTGGTCCTGCCTTCCCATTCAGCCTGGTTCCTCCCAGATGCCACCCAGGTCCCCCTCACCTGCAGACTGCAGAGCTAGGGTGGATGGATGCACAAGCTGCATTACCACCCCAGTGGTTGACAACGCCACCCCACCATGTCCCAGCACCTGCAGGACAGCCTTATAGCATGACTCACCAGGGAGGGTGGGGAGATAGCCCCTGTGCTGTCCGGACCACAGCAGGTACTTCAGGTGGCTCTGGCTGGGGGAGCTCTGGCTCAGGGGCTGGTTCTCTCCACATGCTTGCCCCAACTGTCTGGGCCACCAGCTGGAACACAGACTTGTCCAAGCTCAGCCAGCCGGAGGGCAGCCTGCAAGAAGACAGAAGCAGGTAGAGACAGGAAAGCAGTACCTGGGAGCAAGAAGCAGTTGCTCTCACGGCAAGACCATGCCTTAGAGGTCTGGTACCATGAACAAAGTGCACTGGAGTCTCCAAACTCTCTCCTGGCTTGCATCCTCCAGGCACAATATGGCTGAGACAGGGAACATTTCCAGTTGCCATAGAAGCAAGAAGGGTGTAGATGGAGAGGCAGTGCTGGGAGGTCTCAGCTATGTGGGGTGCCTTTATGCCTCCTCCTCATCCATTATGTGCAACAGGGATGGTTCTGTGTTCTGTGCTCACAGATGGACAGTACAAGGATAGGATCTGAAGAGAGCAATGGTAGGAAATAAGGCAGGCAGACATGCAGGGCTATGCAGGGGTGACGGACCTATCTGTTCACACACTGGTACACCACTGTGGTGTAGCCTGGTGGTCAGCTACTACCTGACCTCCACCTGTACCACTGCAGTCCGAGGTTAAACAGCCCCCAAACCATCCCCGTCCCTACCTGTTAGGCTGCCTGGGCTCCTTCTGCATCTTTCTGGACCCAAACAAGTGTCCCCACTTGATGGGTTGGCTGCTCTCTGATGCACTGATGCTGCTCTCCTCTTGGGGGGCTGCTGCTCCCACTCTTTGTTGAGTTCCCATCTCCTTCTCCTTGCTGCGCTTCAGCTCTGTCAACACTGAGTCGGGGGGGCTGCCCATCCAGAAGGGCCAGCTCCGTTCCTTCACCTCTTCACTGACCAGTACCTGCCGGGCCTTTCCCAAGGGCTCTTCCACAGCTTCAGGGTTTGGCTTGTTGGCAGCCTTGGGCCTCTCCTCCAGGGTGCCCTCAGCAATGGGACAAGCCTCTGCACCCTCCACAACTCCTTCACGGGGGGGTGGTGCCTTGCAGGTCTCTGCTGACCGGGGCACAGCATTAGTAGCCTTCTTCTTCTCATAGCGGATGAACTTTGAGCCTTCAGTTGAACCCTCGATGTAAATCTGAGAGCTCTGCATGAGTTGGTACCACCAGCCTGCCTGCTTGTCCTTCTTGAACTCCCATGTGCTCTCTTGCACTTTCCTCTGCTCTTCCTCCCCATCACCATCTCCATCTCCGCAGGAGGCCCCCACGCCTTTGACCCTCTCACTCACAGCTTCCTGGGTGCTGTGGCCTCCTGAGATGTCACCATCTCTGGCACCCACTTTGCATACTTCGGGGGTGGTACTGCAGCCATCAGGATCCTCACTGCTGGCTCGTGTCCGCATTAGCTGCAGGGTGGAGTGTGCAGAAAGCAGCAGGTCCTGCTTCACACGCAGCAGCTCCTTCTGCTGCTGCTGCTCTTTGCCCATCTGCATCAGGTGGTGCTCAAAAAGGAGGTCTAGGTTAAAGGGCAGCAGGGAGAGAGGCTGGAGCAGAAGCAGGAGCTCCTCGAAAAGAGGTTGGCACACACTGTGGGACAGACACAGGAAGCCCACTGGCTGGTAGTGTGCCAGGATGATATCTGTAGGGTAAGAGACACTTATGAGAGGACAGACCATTGCCACTTTTACCAAGCCAACAAGAAGCTCATAAAGCTGACACATCTGTGGCTGCAGTGAGAGGCTCAGCACTAGCTCAGGGGAACACCAGATGCTCTTTGAGCTCTGGGCAAACTACCGGCCCTCATCACATTTACAGCAAGGACCTGCCCACCAGACTATCCACCAGGATCACCTGTGCCACAAAATGCCATGGGAGTAGGGTGTGAATAAAGAGCACCAATCCTTTGAGTTGAAGAGTTGAAATCCTTTTTGCCACCTCCTGCAAATGAACAAGGGTATGCCAACACCAGTCGTCTGTAGAGTAAGGTGTTAGGGACAGCTGAACATGGTCTTTCCTGAGACCTGTCTGTCTGAAACATGGATCCTGATAGAAAACAGACGAGCATTTCTACCTGCAGCACTCATCCTTCACTTCATTTGACATCCACAGCGTCTTCCCCTGCCAGTTCTGTGTCCAGGTCTTGCTCACGAGGATAGAGTTTGGAATAGGATTTGTGGCCTTTTGGCCACAGTGAGATAACAAGCTTACACCACAGAAGGACTTGCACCTTTACTCCAACCCTTTTTCCTAGCCTTCATCATCCTGCCAGCCCTAGCTTTTGCTCACACTTCCAGCTCTTAACGATTGGCTTGAAATAGATGGTCTTCTGCTCCCGAAAACCAGGATGCTTTCTCTTGTCTGTATAAAGGCTGTTCTCCTCTCCTGCCTACTCCAGAGAGAAGGCTGTACAGGCAGAGCTGGGAAATACCTGCTATTAGCCCCAAACCTGCAGGAAGACAGAGGGCTGGACTTCTTGAAGTGCATGGGGCTCTGGGCTGAGCCCAGGTTGAGCCAGCAGCACTCTATGGGATCCAGTAGGTCCAGGGTGTCTGCCTCATTGCGCATTTAACGCTGAGTCATGCTGCTTCTAAGTATCAGGCAGCTTGGTCATGCTGCTGGGTTCTCAGCATGCTTTAGAAACATTTCTGGTTGGAAGACCCCAGATATATTTTCGTTTGTCAGGAGGTTTTTCCTTCCATTTCTTCCCTCTCCCCTGCCTGAAGAGTTTCAGCTAAGTGTGCACATCCCAAGCCATACAGGGCTCTCGGTCACTGGGCAGGGAACACAGAAATTTAAGGAGGGTTAGATCCAATCTTCTGTGGGTAGACTGAAGGGCCTCTACTAGAGGTGACAGCCTTGAGTACAAGCTGCAGCTAGGGGGGACATATCTGGCCGTTCAGGTGGAGGGAGCTGCATGGAGCTTGGATTTCCACCTGGGACTTCCCTGGTACTCTGAGACTAGTATTTGGCCTTCACTGCACCCCACAGGCTTCAGGCTCTTACCTTCATGGTTGTAGAGGTGGTTGAACCAGAACTCCAAGGATCGGATACTGCAGGAGGAGAAAACAAGCATGGAAAGAAAGAAAGAGTGAAAACCAACTCACTCCCTCCCTGTTCTACAAAAAGAAGTGCAGCTGGAAAAAGGCATTTGCACAGCACAAACCTATAAAACTCAGGATCTAGTAGTGAGAGGACAGTGGCGCACTCCTGTGAGCATGCACTGACCACAGCCATCCAGGCTGTCACACAGCCATTGGGTTCAGTTTACAGGAGACATCGTGCAACAATAACTCTCAACAGCTGTTCCCAGCAGGCTTCACAGGTCATAGGATGTTAGGTGTTGGAAGAGACCACTGGAGATCTTCAGGTCCAAGCTCTCTGCCAGAGAAAGCCCATTTGGCTAATATTTCCTTGGCAGAGCTTAGCTTTGCTAAGAAAGGCTCATGTGGAAGAGTCAAATCATCCACAAATGTAAGGCCACTGTCACAGGCTTGGCCAAAATATGTTGGCATCTTCTGCCAGCAAGGGAGAGCTGGGCCACCCAGGGTGGGGAGAGCAGGGTAAAGTTTCCTCCTGCTTGTAGGGGTCTTCCAACAGTTGGAAATTTTGAGGACTCTTGCTACTGCCAGAGCTCTTGTTGACCTCTGGAGAGGAGCTGGGAAATGACAGACTGGCAGCACTGATGCCTTCACCAGCAAAAGAGACATCACTGCTGCCTTCTGTTTGACACTGAGTGTAGCATGCACACTGCTTATCCAATGTGGAAGGGCCAGTCTCCAGTCATGGACCAGGGCGATTTCTCCTTCAGAGCCTCATGCACTGGGATTCACTGCAGTTGCAGGAAACAGTCACTTGAACAAGCACTTTCAGGAGTAATTTATGCATACGTTATGTCTAGCTTTGTATGACAGACAGACTTTTCCTACCTAATGTTTTGGGAAAAAAAGGAAGCAGCATTCTTCCATGAGCTATAACCACTCTTTCTCTATCCTCACACGCTAGGGTAGGTTTTGATCCTTCTGGAGATCATAGCTTCCTCTTCTCCTCAGCTACAGCTGGGGAGTAATTTCCCAGGTATCTCGAGCTGTTTCATTGGCAACTGTGCTTATCTACAGTCAAGGAAAAGCACCTGCTGCCAGTCCTCTACAGTGATATGCAGCCAGCCCAGGGCACCACTTACTTGAGGAGGCCAAAGATGAACGCATTGAACCTCATGGTGTGGTTGGTGAGCTCTGTGTACTGGCTGATCTTGCTGTAGAGGCTGTGCAGCAACTTGGTAGAGGGGCCTACAGAGTAAAGCAAAACACTAAGGTTATTTGTGGTCAGCAAAGTCAAAAGAGCACTACGAGAAGGAACATCAAAGCAAGGACAGATGTTGGCTGAGTGCCTATGCCTGTGGGTGTATCACCCCTCCACCATACACCACCAGCTCGCTCTCTCCCAATACTGCAAAGTGCCTCCCACACTTCAGAGGCAATCGCAGCCCATGGCTTGAAACTAACAGGTAAACAGAATATTGTGGTGGGTAGTTATAATTTAGAGTGTCTGCAACCACAGACATAACTCCAGAGTGGGAGATGTGTCACAAACAGGCTAGGGAGGTTTGTCAGTCCTGGATGTAAAAATCAATGTGACCCTGCCATCTGCAACCTCAGAAATGAGTTATCTTGAATGGTGGCCACTGCCACAATCCAGGTTGCAGACTGGTACTAGCAGAAGGTCCAGGTGCTGTGGGCATGCTTGAGCTAAGTGACCTGTAAGTACAACTTTTCTTACAGACCAGACTACAGCACAACCCTGCCTTATGCAGTAGCTGTGCAGGACTAAAGATTAAAGTCTAGAAACAGTCTGTAAACTTAGATGGGGAGAAAAGGGCATTCATGCTGTTTTTCCTTTTTTTCATTGTCAGGGCCTTTTATAGGAGAATTTGGGAATTGCAGGGGAAATGACAATAAATGTTTGAGCAGAACAGAGGCTCTCCCATCTTACAAGAAAATGCCAAGCTGTACACTGTTCTGTGCAGGGAGATGGATATTATTTTGCATTCCCAGCCTTACAGTCAACCTGCTCCAGCACCTCACAGCCACAACACAGGAGTACCGCAGAGCGATGAGCATCCACTGCACACCCTCCATACCTAGCTGAGTGGATGCCTCCACCACGCTCCATGGGATGTTCCTCCTCTGGCCAATGATCATGTCCAGGACGTAAGCCTTGAGCCCATCACTCAGAATGTCTCGGACAGCAGGGCACAGGTATTTCAGGATGAGATGCCCCACGTTGGGGCTCACAGAGCTGTTCCCAAGTTTGGCCTAAGGGACAACAGGCAACAGGGAGAGTGTTGGTAATTGTTCTGCAAGGTGCAGATGCATGCAAATGGTCCAGCTCCACTTGCCTACTACAGTCACTCAGCAGGAAATAGTCAGGCTGTCATGATGGTCAGCAGCTCCTGGAACAGGCAGCCTCTTCTCTTCCACCCCTGGTGCCTCTTACACCGGTTCTGGATTGCTCCCTGCAAGGTCTGACCCAGGTTCAGATGAGGCAACAGTTTGATAAGAGTGATATTCCAGTTAGAAGGGATGCCTGGTTCTGCCTACGGGTATAACAAGGCTGTCTTGTAGGACAAGGAAAGCAGGGGATTTTTCTGCTGCTGTAGATGTTCTTATTGCTATTTTTGAAGCAGGAAGTAGCAAGCCACATAGGAACTATGAGCACTGAGAGGTTAAGGAACTCTTAACTCAGTGATATACCAAGCTATAATTCCTAGGGATTACTATAAACAAACAAGGTGAGGGCAAAACAGATGGACAGACCCCAGGTTTAGATGAGGAACATGCAAGAGCCCAGCATCAACACAGCAGGGACATATTTTGCTGCAGTCTTTGTGCTGCTGAGGAGCCTTATCCAAAGGGGTCAGCCCCATGCACTGCACATCATGTTGGCGGTGCCAGGCAGTTGTGTTTACGGCACGGATTTTACCAGCTGAGCTGGAATTATACTGGACAGCTGGCAAAGGTCCACAAAGGCCCTGAACTGAGACTGAACTTCTGGGTCAGGAATAATCCTATCAGATCCATTGAGCGTGGGAGCACCAGGGATACGTGCTGCCTTTTGACAGGTGAATACTCAGACCTTGGCACACCAATGCATGATGAAACCCTAGGTCAAAACCACAGCGCTGTCTGGTAAGTAAGGCAAGGGGGAATGTTGTAATTATTTCCCAAAGCAGCACTGCGAGAATAGGCAATGTACAGTGAAGTCTTAAAAAGCTGTGGGAATCCTAACAGCTTCAGTTACTCTGCAGAGCACGGCACAATTGTTTGTGCAAAAGCAACAACTGTAATTAGAGGCAAATTGTCCTGAGCCCTGAGAGAAGACTGAATCAGCTTGGAATCTGTCCTAGTCAGGTTCTTCCTTGGGAATGGCACTCCAGGGCAGTTGTCATATCCAAATAGTGTCACGTCGCTGACCCAGAGTCTTCTGACTGAAAAGGAGCATTCAGCATTGAGAGGAGGCACCACACAGACACTGGGTATCACAGGACTTCAAATGCTGCCTCGTACATACAGAAGCAAACTTGCTCTTCTTCTGTATTATTCCAGAAACAGGAATTGAAGGGAGCACAAGATAAAGACAAAGAATCAGCCCCACAGCCAGCCCAGATGCACATTGAACCTGGTGGGTTCACAGTAAGGGCTATAGGGGATGCCCATCTGTCCCAGGGGAGCAATAACTGATGAGATCTCTTTATCACGATGGAGCCCTACAAAACATCGAGAGAGTGAGACACTGCACTTTATTTGTGTGCCAGTGTCAGAACAGAATCATGGGACAGCTGGAGGAGGGAAACAAAGCTGTCCACTGTATGGGGAAAAAAAGAACTGGTGTACTGTATCAGACCAGAAGTCCAGCTGGCCTGGTACTCTTTCTTATAAGGAGCCACAAGTAAGTACATAAGAGCAAGCATACAATAATACTTGACCTTAATTCTGCCACAGTTTGCAACTATTTTCAACTCAATGACTATCTAAGCTGTACATTGCTCCAGTGTCAGGCAGCAAGACTTGTCACAGATTTGATACCTGCTGCCCACTAGTACCAACACCTTCCTCTGGTTTGTTTTTGGTACTACTATGTTCATGGGGAAACTGTAGTTTTACACTGGAAAAGAAGGGGGAGTCAATCTTTCTCCATCTTTTCCATGATGATGAAAGCAAGCCATACCTTCACCCCTGGATCCCTGCTGGTTCCAAAGTGAGCCACAATCAGGTCAACAGCAGTGTTGATTGCCTTCACCAGACCTAGAGGGAAAGAATGAGGCAAAGAGGTGCCTGAGGGGTTTCTAGGATGGACTCTGAACAAACACAGGTAGGGCCTTCTTAAGTCCATGTGAGTGCACATGCCTCCTCTGCCAAAAGCCTTCAGCTCCCATTCTACTCCTCACCAAATCTGTCCTTGCCAGTTTCAACGCTCACCTATCAGGCCAGTAGTAGGATAACTTCTAGAAGTCTGAAGCATAAGAGAACCTGTCAACATTGCCAAGGGATATGGACCAACACCTCCACACACTATCGCTTGAGGAAGCAGAGGTGAGGTCTGAGGCAGTGAGTCTTTTACTGCTTTCATCCTAGAGGATGACAAGGCAGAAGCCATACATTTGGCAAGCAATGTAATGACTTTCAGTAACCAGTCAGTGGTGGGTAATCTGACATCTGCATCAGTATGATGCAAGAAAAGAAGTGGAATAGAGGGGAAAACTGTCATCCTTTAAACACCAACATACAGCTGGCAAAGGCATAGGAGCCATTCTGCACATCCCTTGCCTCTGAAATGATACTGGACCAGCTGTCAACAACTCAGGCTCCATTCCTGGCTCTACACAGGCTTATCTTGTCCTGTTCTGGAATCCCTTCTCCAACCCTTCTATAAAAACAAATTACCATCTAGCACCAAACAGATATCTTACCTAAAGTATTAGGGTCATACTCCTGTACCTGTCTGCTCTATTCCCTTTCTTGTGAACTTTCTAACCACACTTTCTAGGACAAGCACCTCGAATATACTCTGTGGTGCACTGAATGGTGCAGAGATCACAAAAAAATGCTGTGGACACAGCCATCAGTCCAGAGGTACATGTAGTTAATACTACAGTGGAGAAGGGAAGTCTATAGAGATGAGGTGAGACAGAAAGAACTGTCTGCCTTGCGTTTCACCACAGACCCCACCCTTGTCCAAGAGAAATGCAGGGACTCACCCTTCTTCTGCAGTAAATCAATGGAGATAGATTCTGTGTTGCCATCTGGGGAGAGGCAGAACTCAGCAGGAGGTTTCTCCGCTAGTGAGAAGTAGTCAGGGAAGAAGTCAGTGTAGGTAAGCTGGAGTTGCCTCATAGACTGTCCTGCAGGGCCAAGACAGGGGAAAGAAAGATCAGTTTCAAGTTGGTGAAACAAATCCTCTCCCACGTTGTTTATTATCCCAGAAGCAACCTGCACCAGCAGCAGTCTTCACCCCAGGCTGAAACAGCATGGGCTGGGACACCCAAGCTGGGACTGGAAGTCTGCAGGCTTGTTACTCTCCCAGCAATGTAAATCCATACCATTCAACCCCACAGCCCACCCAGTATCTAGGTTCACCGTGACTAGGGGTCCATGGACGCTGGAAGATGCTGTAGGAGATTCAACCTCATGGGCTGGTGCTAAAGGAAAGCTTATTGCACTAGACTCTTAGGGCTGCTGTGTGGATAGTCCTAGCAGGTGGGGTCAGAAGTAGAGTACAGAGAGAATCCCTACTTGTCACATGGTGCCATAAATAGGCAACAAACTACATGCCTTCTGCCTGTCTCTTTGGTTGGCCTCTGTTTCCAAGGGGCGGCTTCTGCAGGAGCCAGCTGAGGCCCCAGCTCTGTGTCAGCATCTTCCCACAAAGGAGGGATGGAGAAACTATATGGCTTGGCAGAGTGAGATGCAGTTTTGAAGAATTCCCTGTATGACTTGGGGCTGGTTTGAACAATGGTCTCCCTCCCACAGGCAGACCACACTGTTCATAGATAGACCACACTGCTCCTCCCTGAGGACTCTTAAAAGATTCAGGGAAAAGTATCCTGTCATTATCAGCCCTTCCTGCACAGGTTTTTGGAGAACATGGAAGATCTTAAGGGTAAAGCATAGAGGAGACAGAGCCCCACAGTGAGCGACAGTATTGCCAGCTGCCCCATGAGAGATACAGCTCAGAATCTGCACGCTGGCAGGGCTGGGGCAGATGGACAGACATTATGTGGCTCAGACACGAGATCTCAGAGGGACTGCACTCCTCTGTGAGACATGAGCTACAAAAGCTGGATGCAGCCCAGGAGCACTTGCTGAAGATCAGGTAAGGCTCTTGGGCTATTCACTTTCTCCTTCAATCCAGACCAGAACTAGACCAGACTGCTCTCAGCCCATTGAGAAGAAGGGAGGCTCTACACTTGCTGCACACCTCAGTGAAGCAATTTTCACCTTTCTTTTGTACCCTGCAGTTTCACCGCAAGCAGATGCACCATCCCTTCTGCTCAGTGCAGGCAAAAGCAGTGATGAAGTCAGGCTGAACCTGAGCCCTAAGGGATACTGAACCTGAGCCCCAGGGCCACCTCCCAGGATCCCCAAGCAGAAAGGTGGTGCGCACCGTTGAGCTTGCAGTGGAAATGGCTGGTGTTGAGAGTCCCAGGGAGCTCAAAGATGGAGTTCCCCTGGTTCAGCCGAGGCTCTTGCTGCCTCCTGTCTAGGCTGCCCGCTAAGCTGGGCAGCCCCGAAATGCGGTCCAGACCCAGGGGGTTTCTCCGCCTGTACTCCCGCCACTTCAGTGCTTGGGGAGAGAGGTGGTTCGCTAGGATGCCGTGGGCAGTGAGCACCAGATGGGAGGATGTGAGTAGATGGGAAGACATCGAGGGGAAAAGGGGAGAGGAAAGATGAGAAAGGACAGAGAAAGAGAGAACACACATTAATTTTAAGTCCAGCCGCATTTCAGGATGTTAGCACACATACACAGAGGGATGCCACAGCCTGTCAGAACAGAGCAGAAGCCTGGGTGGCCTCAGAGCTGTGGATATAAAGGGAACACGGCTTGAGTCCAAGCATCTGGGTGCTGTAAGACAGTAGCCCCGTGGTGCCCTCTCCAGAAACACAGTGTAGGAGTCAAGGTTGAAGGGACATACTCTTAGCACAGGACTGTCTTTTGCAGGTAAAGTGATGGTGGGGGCTGTGGGGCACTGCAGCACTCAGGTGCAGTTTTTCTGGCTGGGGTTATAAGACAGGCTGGTACGACAGGGAGCAGCCATAGCCACAGGGCTGAAGACATTCAAAACTAGCACATTCTGGTGGATGGGTACCTACCATTGAGAGCTCGCATTCCTATGCTGTTCAGAGGACCAGAGTTGCTGGTCTCGCTGCCACTTCTCCAGTGGGGATCTGCATGGCCTCCTACTTTGTTCATGGGCATACCACCCATGGAGAGGGGTGGGAGGGACCCACTGTGGAGTCGGTACTCGGAGAGTGGTGGGCTTGGCTCCAGCGATGCCTCCTTCTTGGGAATCAGCTTGGGATTCTCCTTCTGCCTCAGTGCATCAGCTTTGGTGGCTTGGGAGGGCTGCATGGCACTGACAGCAGGGGAAGACCTCGTGGGAAGCAGGCTGGCAGAGATAGGGCAAGACCGGCTCCTGGGGGGCTGGTTCTCTCCAGCTCTTTCCATGGTGGGTGAAGAAGAGGAGTCCCCACTTTGAAAGAAAGGCACGTTGCATCGCACAGGAGAGTAACTGCCCAGGGGGGACGGACGAGTTGTCTCAGGGGTAGGCTTCTTAGCACAGCCATCGTTTCGGGAGACAGCTCCATCTGCTGAGCGCTGGGTCAGAAGTGTGCTGTGGGCTTGGCTGCCTGCCACCACTGCCTGCTCTGCCAAGGTGGCTGAACTTGAGGACTGGTTATTGGAAGAGATCTGCTGATTGGCAGGGCGGTTGCTGGACAGGCTGTAGAGCTGGGAAAGGCTAGAGGCAAAATGGCTGTGCAGGGCACGGGCCTTGGGTGGCTTGCTGAAATGGTGCTGGAAAACAAAGGGCTGTATGGGCAGAGTTGTGGGACGCTGGTCCTTGCTGTAGCGCACCACAGGCTTGCTGTCTGTGCCACCACCTTTGAGGAAAGAAATGAAACAGTGTGAGGATGGGTAGAGGGATAATCACTGCCAGCCTAGCAGGTTGCAGATAAGAGGAAATGTGCTTTCAGCTACAGGATAGAGGACACACACAAACGCGTCCAACTCTGAACTGGTTACACACGTCATGAGTTGGCAGGGTAAAAAAATGTGTCCCCAGGTGCATGGTTTCCAGCTGTTGGCAGCTGTCTGTAAGGGTAGAGCACTGTACCAGAAGTTTCTTCTTGTAGGCTCACCAACTGTGCAGCTGTTCCCCACCCCTTGCTCCCAGAACACCACAAAGTCAGGGCTACAAGCGCATGTCCTTGATCTGCCTCTGCCCAGGCAGTACCACAAATATATGGCCCAACATATGGTAGTACACCAGAATTTCTTATCTCAGAGGACTGTCCCCTCCTACATGTGCTGAGAAATCATCCAGCCGAGCATGAGCATTATATGCAAGAGCACTGCAAGTCTGCACCCCACATTGCATTCAGCGCTGTGGGAAAGGCTGCCTGCTTCCCCTTCTCCCTCTTTCTTTCTCCTGTCACTGACTCCCCTATAAACAAAGAGCTTCCTTCATCTCCCTACCCGTACCAGGCCTAAGCAGGATGTTCTAAAACAAATCAGAACCACAGCTGAAACAGAAGAGCTTCTCTAATCCTGGAAAGTGAAGGTCTGCTCTAGCAGATGATGGAGAGGGAGCAGTTTTTAGCATGGTTTTCTTTCCCAGTGCCAAAATCTCTCTCACAACTGTCATGGCAATGACTGCATGTTCTTCCTACTTCTAGCCAGAAATCTTCAAGGCATTAGACAGTTTGGTGTTTGGCATGTTAGGGGCTATTTACCACGGCAGTCTGGTCTAAAGGTGCTCCAAGGAGCAGGTACAAGAACTGTGTAGGGCAGAGACCAGTCTCCTGTCATGCTGGAGAAACTGACATACCTTTGATGGGGCTGTTGCACAGCTTCCCCACCAGCACAAGTGACAGCAATACCAAGACGGGAAGCAACCAATGTATTACATACAGGCTTTCCTGCAGAGAGAACTGTGAGAACTACCCTCCACAGGAACCTTTGCTGCAGTCCAATGCACTATGGAGGATATGACCAGGATATTCCAGTAGAGGACACACAGGGCCTCTAATTTCTTCAGTATTCATACTCTAAATCCCAGTAGAGACTAGGTGAGCTCCCTGATCCTGCTGGCTATGCTTCTTCCCTCTCTGTCTCTGACCTACGTAGCTCCAAAGAAAGGCTAAAACTTCCTCAGTACTTCCCTTCACCTGCTTGGGAACATGACCCTACTGATCATCTTCACACCTCTGTTTTAGGAGCTAAATGCAGGTGAGTCTCATGGATGGGGGAGTACAACAGCTGGAAGACAGACAGTCCTCCAAGCTGCAGAGACCCTAAGTGCCAATGCCATGTTGTCCCTTACATGATATGAGGATTCTGCAAGAAACCTCATCAGGCTTTAGAAATTCAAGGACAAGACACTTGTGCTGATCTGGGAGTGAAATAGGCACAGCAGAGCTCTGTCCCAGGGAGTGGCAGACCAAGAAACAAACTGCACAGGCAGTGGTCTTCCATTGCCATGCAGGTTCCTCTGCTGCTCCCCTCCTGTCCCAAAGTGCAGCCTTTCCTTTTACTTCTCCACTCTGTCTAATTTGGATCCTTACCATCTGCGCGGGCTCTAACATCTCTTTGTCCATGGCCACTGGCAGAGCCACCTGAGAAGCTGGCATCTACCTCCGTCAGCAGGGAGAGAGAGGCTTGCTCACCTGCCCCATGCCCACTGAGGACCTTCTCACTGGAGACGGAGTCTTTGGTGGAACACAAAGCCTGGCTGTCCCCAAAATTGTGATTCAAACAGAAGCCCTCACAGCTCCGGTTCAAGCCGTGGATGAAGGGCATGGGCGGAAGACTCTGGCTGCGACGAGCTCTCTCTTCAAGGAAGGTTGGGCAGTCCCGCTGTGTCTCAGGGATAGGGGAGAACTCCAAGGAGGAATCACCACTGGAACGGAGTGGTGGGGAGGTGCCATTCTTTTTACGGCCTTTAGCCAGTTCAGCAAAAGATGTCACTCGCTTTGGAGGAGAGCTCTGGATGGGTATGGCTGGACTTTCACTCAGCTTGACTGGGCAGCTCACCATGCGCTCCAAGGAGCCCAGCCTGCTGCTAGGACTCCTGTCCAGGTTCTGGTCATAGCTTCTGGAGCGCTGCCGGCTTGCGTTGAGGTTGGGTGGTGAAACGTTCACATAGACCTGACCCTCAATCATGTTCTGGGTGGATTCCTGCTTTGCCTCCTCTTCACTGCATTCCACGTTGCTTTCTTCTTGTCTCAGGTCAGGCCTTCTAAACAGATAGTACTCAGTGGGCTGGGCTGGGCTACCTTTGGTGTGGTCTTCTGAGCAGCTAGTTATGGAAGATCCTGCCGGGCTGGGGGATGACTGGGAAGACAAGTCACATGTGACTAACTTGTAATAATTCTGTGTAGCCACAACGAGCCGTGCTTGGCTCTGGAAGCAGGCAGTGAGGTCTGAGCTCTCCGAAGTGCAAGGCTCACAGTGGAGGTGGTAGGAGTTGCAGTTAGCATCTAGGATAGGTGAGGAGGAGTGTTGACACCCACACACCTTCCCTGGACCCTCTTGGTGATGTGACTCGCAAGACATCTTGGATTCTGTGGGTGATGAATGCAAATCCAAGTAAAAAGCTCCTGTATCTGAGTGGCTGCAGAAGGAAGAGTCACAGGACAGGTTGGCTGAATTTAAGTTAGAGCGAGACTGACTATTCATTTTGTTGTAGAGAGCACTGAAGTTCACCAGCACCCCATCTGAGCTGTTGCAGGAAGAGTCACTGATGTAGCCCATCTGCTGGTCAGTCACTTCGGACTGACTCGATGAACTGTAGCAGCGACAGTGCTGGAGCTCCGAGCTGGAACAGCTGCATGTTCGTCTGTTCAGGGCATCCTCATTTCTCAGCAGTTCACCTGTGTTCTGGTTCCACTCACCACCATCAAAGGAGAAGCTGGAGGAGTTGCCACGATGGCAGCTGCATTCATCCAGCTCCATGTTTTCTGAGGTTTGATGGCACTTGTTTGCATTGTTCCTCTTCTGGATGTCATTGCTGCTGCTTTTGTCCTCTTGCCCATCTACCACAGCGGACCGGCTGGCCATGTTCCAGGATTTCACAATGTGGTTAGAGTCATGCAGGTGGAATGGGGGCAAGGCCAGATCATGCAGATGAAAGGGAGGCTTCCCGGCCACAAGCGAGTTGTGAAGATGGAAAGATTTTTGACCCAAATCATCCCCAAAGATGCTGAGGTCTTCACCCTCACTCAGCAGGAAAGGATTGTGTCGCTTACTGACACTAGGGACAATTGAATCCCTTGCTTTGCCTTCTTTGTTGTCTGAGGCCTCTGCTGAGGTTTCAGAGGTCTGAAGAAAGCTGCTATATACCAAGGAGTCAGTCTGTGAAAGGTCTCTGTCTGGAAGGGCAGAGGTCTGTGTGATGCTGAGCTCTGGCTGGCAGAAGGGGTTGGTCCTCTTGCTCATGGAGCAGCACTGTCTATCAGGGACCTGGCAATGCACCAGGGGAATGTGATGGACAATCAGTGTCTCACCAGTCAGTTTGGGTGGACTATCCATGGTGAGGAATGCTCTTCAGGACATTAGTTAAGCTGGTGCCACCCATGGACAGGTAGGACTGTACATGAGAGGCGGGGAGGGCACTTCTCATGAGGAAATTCAGATACCTAGAGAGAGACAAAAACACAAAGGAAGTCACCTCTCAGAAAAAGCAGTAATTATTTAAAGTATCCTTGGCTTGACTGAAGACTCCCTGTGCTGACAAAGACCAAATAGACCGGTTCTTGTCAGGAATATACCCTAGCACAAGATCCTGAGCTGCCCCTCTTCAGGAAAAGCATCACAATGTGAGCCAACTCTGTTTCCCTCCCTGCAGACTCCTGGGGAAACACCTGTCCTTCCAGCTGACCCTTCTCAAAGTTACCTGATGTGAGCAACTGACTTCACTCAGGTGGCCAAAGGGCTGCACAGGCTTTGGGCCAAATGAAGACCTCACTGTGTATGGCACTGCTTGCAGCAAAACACGTAGACAGCACAGGGTCAGAAATGAAGTGCTGCATTCTGATGAGAGCAGTTCATCTTCTCAAACTTTGCCTCCCTTTAGGCACCTTGAACTTTCCCTTAAGATTCAAACATTGAACTGGTCAGGCCCTCCTAACATTGGAGACAAACAAATTCAGGCAGAGACTGGAAAGCAGGAACAGACTGGAAAGGGAAAGCAGCAAGAACAGTTGCTTTGCAAAATCCAAGCCCTCACTCTGAGATCCTGAGCTCTTTTAAGGGTGTGAGCAGAGTATGCCAAAGTATGCAACTACCTATGTATGTAGAGGCATCTTATCTGAAGAGGCGTGGATGACTTCAGTGGTGATGTCAAACAGGTCCCACACAGAACACTGCCTTCTGCTAATCTTTTAAGCCTCTGATAGACGGGTTCCTATTGTGGTACAGGGTGGCTGGTTCACAGTCCTTTGACAGTCTGCTACACTACTGTGGATGCCTCCTCCCTGGAAGTGCTCAAGGCCAGGCTAGATGAGGCTTTGAGCAACCTGGTCTAGTGGTTGGTGTTCCTGCCCATGACAGGAGGGTTGCAACTAGATGATCTTTACAATTGCTTCCAACCTAAATTGTTCTATGATAATCTGTGACATCTCTTTATCTTATCAGCTGCTGCACTTCACAACAGTACTACTGCCATAGACCACAGTCACAGGAACTGTTCTGGCAGGTCACGAAGAGCCCCACTCCTTAGAGGAGAGATGTTCACTAGCACTTGATGTAGGTGAGCAGAAAATATATTCTGCATTCCACATATAACCCAGAGGCTCAGTCTGCAAGCACCTCCAGGACAGTCTGGAGAGAGTTTCTCTCTTGCTTTCTCTTCTGCACGTCAGAGAAGGCAACACAGAGAAGTGCATGTGAAAACCGCAAAGGCATAAAGAGAGGGAGAAACCACAAAAGACAACACTGATCCAAGACAATCTTGAGCGGTTCAAAAATCACCTAGTGCTCCCACAGATTCTCCTCTTTGTTCTGAAAACCATAGCCAAAACACTCCTGGTCATCAATCTACACCCTACATCGCATTCAGGCATTATCAGTGCATATAGTGCCCCAACATGATAGACTGTGATCCTGCACTGGACTTCGGAATCCTGGGTTTGCTGCCACCACTGACCTTCAGACTGCGGGAACTGGTATTTTCAGTATCTGTTTTTGCCTAACTTACACTTATTTGTGACTATAGGATGATAATGGAATTGGAGCAGAGCTGCGAAAAGCACGCGGGAGCCGGGGAGGGAAGCTGAGAAATGTGAGATAAGCAGATTTAGAACAACAGTAAAAGCAACGAGACAGTTTCACAGAAAGATTAGAAACTTCAATTCTCATGGCTTCATAGCAAAAAAATAGCAATGAAAAGATGCGAAAAAAAAAAATGATCAAAAGAAGTACTTTCCTCCTATGCATGGTAGTGCTTCTCACAGACACAGGACAAAGCTGGGAGGAAAAAATATAAATAGAGAGATGGAGAGGGATCTAGTGTTTACAGTAAACACCCAACGATACAAAAGTTAACGCTAACACCAGTGCCAGCAATCAGGTAAGCCCTCTGACAGACTCTACCAGAGATCATCATGGGACCTACATTGACGAAGGAAAAGTGTAAAATCAAAGAATACTGGTGAAGAGCCCCTTAGGTTTCACAAACAGAGGGCCAGATGCACATTCTTGATTAAGGTGTAAGAAGGTATTTGCAGCAATTAGTTGAACAGTTATAATACGTAACCACAAGTATTAAGCTTTGTAGAAGTGTTTGTAGCAATTAGTTGGAGATTTGTGATATATGCAACCTTGAGAAGTCCAGGTTTGCATTCTTTTTTGACTAAAGAAAGCAGGATAGAGATAAGGAGGAGCTGAAACATCCCGACTACAAACTAACGAAGCAACTAAAGGAAGCCAGCTGCAAAATTTGACCGAAGATGAAAAGTACACTGTGAAGAAGACTGCTGGTCTTCATCCCAGATGACCAGAAGACCACTGAGAGGATGGAACCGGGGCAGAGAATGGGAGGACACCTATGTTAATAAGCTCCAAGAACTAACTTTAATAACCACACCTCTTCTGACAAATAATTGCATGCTTTTGTAACATAAATTATGGCTTGTGCCAGTGTAGGGTGTGCAGGTTTAGTGGAGTGATCTCCCCTCTACCCAACATTGTAATAAACATACTTGCTTTGTAACTCTCTATGAGTTCATAGAATCACAGAATCATAGAATGGTAAGGTTGGAAGGGATCTCAAGGATCATCTAGTTCCAATCCCCTGCCATAGGCAGGGACACCTCCCACTA
>VWYK01022516.1:0-11376 GCA_013399775.1 Semnornis frantzii | reverse complement strand
CTTTTTTCTTCTTTTTTTCCCCCCGTGAAACAGTTGTGTGACAAAGTGAAAAAGAAACCCCAAAACAGAATCTAGAATTCACTCCAACTGATTTGAAAGTGAGCTGCAGCAAAGAGTAAGACCACATTAATTCCATCAGTTAAAGAAGCTGGCTGTCAAAAATGCGAGGCACAAAGCACATACGAAATACACAATCTGCTTTTTTTCACCTTTGAAAAATTGCATTAGTCCTTTTAGTGGTGGGTTTTTGTAATTTTTTTTTTTTTTTATTTGGAGGGGGTGGTGGTGTTTTTTTGGAGCGTGTGGAGTACATTAGGGCTGGATTAAGGGATGGTGTTTATCATACTTTGCATTGTGGCTTCAGGAAATAGTCTGGCAACGCCAGGCTCTCTACAAATGGATTTAAAATTAATCAACATCTATTTATGAGAAAGTTTAAACCATTATTAATACACTGTAAATACAGATCTCCTCAGAGCTGACCCCAAGTGTCTACCATCTGCTCAACTGTTGTAATCACATTTTTAAAGGACGCGGTCATACATAATGATGCTTCTCAGGAAAGAACATCCTGAAGTGCATCAGCAACATTTGAAATTCCACTTGTGTAATGCAATAATTTCCTACTGCCATGTGCTGAGGAAAAAAGCATATGGCAGCGACTAGAAGCCAATCAAGCAAGCCCTGATTTGTTTTCAGTGCTGCATGGGTGATGAAGGATTTTATTTTTAGACAAAGTAACCAAAAAAACCTGAAGCTCTTATGACTTTTTTTTGTTTTGTTTTTTAATCCAATTAAATAGATGCATTCTCACTGGCTTAACTAAAGCAGTTTCCATGTTAAGATAGGCATAGATAATGTTGGCTTCAAACGTAAACGTTGTGGTAACATCAGATACATTATATGCAGGAATTAAAGGACAAGCTTAGCAAAGCCAGATGAACCAAACAATTTAATTTGAAATTGTCCAAAAAATCCTTTCTAAGCCTGGAAGCATCGTTCAGACTTCATAAACAAGGTACCAGGCATCAATTTACAACTAATCTGCTGAGAACAAGGACAAGACAGAATCAGAGAAGCATAAGAAGACATCTGGTTGGAAGAGTGAGATCTCCAAGCTCATCCAGCCCAGCACTGAACCACGTCCCTAAGCACCAGCTCCACAGGCTGCTTAAACACCAGGGATGGTGACTCCAGCACTGCCTTGGGCAGCCTGTTCCAAAGTTTGAGAAGCCTTCCTGCAAAGAAATATTTTCTAGCACCCAGCCTGAACCTCTCCCAGGGCAGCTTGGAACCATTACCTGTGCTCCTGTCTCTTGCCACCAAAGAGCAGAGGCTGTCCCCTCCTCCCTTCAGGGAGTTGTAGAGAGCAATTAGCTCTGCCCTCAGCCTCCTTTTCCCCACACCGAACACCCTCAGCTCCCTCAGCCCCTCCTCATAGCCCAGTTGCTCCAGGCCCTTCTCCAGCTTCATTGCCCTTCTCCAGACACTCTCCAGTCCCTCAATGTCCTTCCTGGAGTGAGTGGCCCAGAGCTGAACACAGCACTTGAGACATGGCCGCAGCAGCACTGAGCACAGGAGGATGATCCCCTCCCTGTCCCTGCTGATCAGTGTATCCATCAGGCATCCCATAATTGGATTCACACCCAGGAGAACAACCTCCCTGCCTATGGCAGGGGGTTGGAACTAGATAGTCTTTGAGATCCTTTCCAACCTTACCATTCTATGATTCTATGATTCCATGATTCCATTTAGGAAACTTAACTTCCTTTTATGGGGTAAGTAGGAGGAAGAAAGTTCTCCAGATCAGTCTCCTGCTTCCAGGGCCCTTATCAGGACACAGCAGCCAAAGACCACTGTGGCACATGGCTGGCATGGAGCTGGCAGAGCTAGAGGATGGTTGGACATGATGATCTGAAAGGTCCTTTCCAATCAAAAGGATTCCATGATTCTATGATTCTATGACATGCTTTTAGATGGGACTTCACACTCTGACTCCTTGCCACTCTTACCTCTTGCCTATCTCTCACCAGGAAGCTGTTTGAAGGCTTCTGCAGGGAAGCTGGGCACTGTTTCATGTGAAACCACCTTCACAGAGACAATGCACTGAGTTAGAAGGGACCTCTAAAAGTCACCTAGTCCAATCCCCCTGCAGGCAGGAGGGACATCCCCAACTAGATCAGGTTGTCCAGAGCTCAGTCAAGCCTGAACTTGTGTATCTCCAGGGACAGGACCTCCACCACCTCTCTGGGCAATCTTTTCCCAGTGTTCTACCACTCTCAGAGTAAAGAACTTCTTGTTACTGTGTCTCTTTTCCTCTGGCTCCTCCTCAGGGTTGAGGAATACAACACAGTGATGCTGGTCTTCATGCCATGACCTTCCTGCAGGCTCTTGAGAAGAGTAGTGAAGCAAGGCAACCCTCTTTGTCTGTGGCCAAAGGCAAGACACACCATTCAAAGGCTTCTAAACCTTCATGCATCTTTTCCCCATCATCCATTTTTTCAGCTAGCTCATAGCCAAGGCCAGGCTGCAATACCTGAACAGCACAAACCACTGGTGGCAATGCCAGTAGAGATCCACCCCTTGCTCTTTGGAGGAAGTTTGCTCTTTGTTTTCTGTTTTGACAGTGTAGTCTGCAGAGCTCTTTGCTCATGTTACACAGCCAAGACTGCATTGACATAATAGTTTTGGTCCCCATTCTCCTTATGAAATGAGTAGCAGATGCAACTGAGATACACAGTGAGATACTGCTATAAAAGGCCCATCTCCTATTCCCTGGTGGAACTCCTTAATTCATTTACAGGCTTTCTGGTTGGTTGGTTTTGGGGTTTTTTGTGCACCAGGCTGTCAGCAAATGTGAACTTGATTGGCTAAATGGCATTTCAGTGATTTATCCCAGATGAAATATTGGGACGTGGGGGGAACTGTGACTAAATTTGTTGGATGCTGTTAAAATCTCTGTATTATTTTGGAAGCACGTTGAAAACAAGCAAACAAACAAACAAAAAAGCATGAAACAAACACAGGGAAAACTTCTACTCAAAACCCCTCTCTATATATCAGTTTTCTGCCCTCTGAGTGTGGGAATGATATTTCATGATTTTAGATGTGAGGGTAGGTAGCAGAATCTAACACAGCATCACAAGAACTCTTTCTGGACTGTAGTTATGATTTGGGGGCTGCTTGCACCTCCCACAGGCTGTTTGGTTCCATGGAGCTTGGCTGTGAGACTGAATGGTGCAGCTCTGCTCACATCCCACCCCACTGCACAGCTAACATTTTTTCAGCAGTAATTACAGGATCACAGATCACAGGATGTTAGGGGTTGGAAGGGACCTCTGGAGATCTATGTGCCCAACCCCACTGCAGGAGTAGGACCTTAGAATCTAGTACAGATCACACAGGAACACATTGGGAATGGAACACTGCCTGATGAGGAAAGGCTGAGCTCCTTGGGGCTGGTCAGGCTGGAGAGGAGAAGACTGAGAGGGGATCTGATCAATGTCTATCAATATCTGAGGGCTGGGGGTCAGGAAGGGACAGAGACAGGGACAGCCTCTGCTCACTTGTGCCCTGGCGTAGCACAAGGGGCAAGGAATGGAAACTGCCACACAGGAAGTTCCATTTCAACATGAAGAAGAACTTCTTTACTGTAGAGGTGACAGAGCCCTGGAATGGGCTGCCCAGAGAGGTTGTGGAGTCTCCTTCTCCTTCCAGCCCTCTGGATGTGTTCCTGTGTGATCTGCACTCAATTCTAAGGTCCTGCTCTGGCAGGGGGGTTGGACTTTGAGATCTTAGGGCCACAAAGATGCTCAGAGGGCTGGAGCAGCTCTGCTATGAGGACAGTCTATGAGAGTTTGGGCTCTGTAGGCTTCGAGGAGACCTTGGAGTGGCCTTCCAGTATCTGAAGGGGGCTACAGGAGGGCCAGGGAGGAACTATTTACAAGGTCTTGTAGTGGCAGGGTGAGGGGTAATGGGAGAGGGGAGATTTAAGCTGGATGTTAGGAGGAAGTTCTTTCCAGTGAGAATGGTGAGACACAGGCACTGGTTGCCCAGGGAGGTTGTGGCTGCTCCCTCCCTGGAGGGATTCAAGGCCAGGGTGGATGAGGCTTTGAGTGACCTGTTCTAGTGGGAGGTGTCCCAGCCTATGGCAGGGGGTTGGAACTGGATGACCTTTGAGGACCCTTCCAACCTAAACCATTCTATGATTCTATCTCCAGAGGTCCCTTCGAACCCCTAACACCCTGTGATCCTGTGAGAAATTCTACAGCCCATGAACCATCCTTCTGAGACTGTGGCTGCAGGGCCAACTGACTTCAGTGGAGAGACCTGTGACTATGCAGGTCAGGAGTGAAGTCTCAAAATCCTTGCTTTAAAATTCATTTGGCATTTTGGATGCTTGAGAAGGTGTTCAGCGATGCACACAGTAACTCCAGGCACTGCTGGCCCTTGCCATTTGATCTTGTGAAGAAGCTGTCAGCCATAAAATCACTGCTATCTGCAATGACAGCATTTGGGTTTCTCATTTGTAGCTTTGTGGCATTCTTTGGAATGGAACCAGCAGGAAAAGCAGATGGGGATGGACCCAGCCTGAGCAAAGCCCTCTGAAATGCTACCAGCAGGCTGTGATTATGCTATTACCCAGATGATGACTCCAAGTAATGGCTGCAGCAGCCTTTACTTCCCAGGTTACTTCCAGAACAGTAATCAAGGACTCATTTTCAGCCATGAAGGAAATCCAAATGAATTACTCCTTCACGATGGGCACAAATTTCTGTCTGTGGAATCTGATGAATTTCTAAATGAGGGAATTATTAGTTGCAGACATTCTCCTGTCTATTAGCATCAAGCCAAATGGATGGAGAAAATGTTTTAGCAGGACTTTGAAAGCTCCCTTGCACATTGCTGTCCCACAAAGCAAGCTGTGGCAGTGATTTGCTTAGCTGTTCTGTGCAAACACAGCAGGAGCTTGCCTGGCAGACAAACCCAGGTGTCTGCCACAACTGCTGCAGGGAAATACAACACAGGCAAAGTCTGGGTCATCTAAAAATCTGCCAGACTGATAGGGCAGAAAATGTGCAAGACTGATGCTGATGTTGATTAAAACAAGGGTGACGAAATCCACAGAGTAACTGATTTGTCAGGGTTGGAAGGGACCTCAACGATCGTCCAGTTTCAAGCCCTCTGCCATGCTCAGGGGCACCTCACACTAGATCAGGTGGCCCAGAGCCACATCCAGCATGGCCTTAAATCCTCCAGGGATGAGGCTTCCACCACCTCCCTGGGAGACCTGTTCCAGGATCTCACCACTATTATAGTGAAGAAAACTTCCTGAAGTCTAATCTAAATCTGCCCTCCTCTAGCTTGCATCCATTCCCCCCAGTCCCATCATTCCCTGACAGCCTAAAAAGTCCCTCCCCAGCTTTCTTGTAGCCCACTTCAGATACTGGAAGGCTACAATAAGATCTTTTCAGACTGCACAACCCCAACTGTCTCAGCCTGTCCCCATAGCAGAGCAGCTCCAGCCCTCTGCTCATCCTTGTGGCCTTCTCTGGACACGTTCCAGTACCTCCAAATCTTTCATGTAACAGGAGCTCCAGAACTGGACACAGTGCTCCAGGTGGGACTCACCAGAGCAGTGTAGAGGGTAAAATCACCTCCTTCACCCTGCTGCCCACACTTCTCTTGATACAGCCCAGGATCTGGTTGGCTGTGCTGGTTTGAGCTAATTGGAATATTTTTTAATAGAGAAAAATTGTACTAAAGGCTGTGAAGGAAAACAATGGTGATGTCTACTTCACTCAGAGGCTTGCTGTGATGTTTAGGTATAAGAAAACCAAAACAAAGAAGATAAGAGTCTCTTGAGCTGGCAGTTTGGGTCACGAGGGACTTACTTGCTTACTGGACTTGCTGGCTTGCTGCTTGGGTCTTGGGCTAGCAGCTCTGGCTTCTCCTCTCTGTTGAATAACTTCACTAACCACTTTTCTTCTAATCCTCCCCAGCCGATCCTCCTTGCGCGTAAGCCAAACCTTGGGGTAAGGTGTGGGGGTGGGGAGAAGGTGGAAGGGTGGTTGGGAGCCCCTCCTGGGGTCTCTGATTTCTGGGAGGGGAGTTGTGTGTCTGTATTACCTTAAACTTGTATATTTCTGTAAATATTCTTGTATATACTGTATATATTTGCTTGTATATTGTGCTGAGCTGTAAATAGAGCTTCATGTCTTAACTTCCAGTCCGGCTGAGATCTAGTCTGGGTTATTTCAAAGTGTGGGGGGGCAGGGAACTCCCAAACTGTCACATTGGCTCTGTGGGTTTCAACTACACACTGGTGACTCGTGTTGAGCTTCTCATCCACCAGCATCTCCAAGTCCTTTTCTGTTATTATTTATTTATAATTATTACTCATAAATGTGACTAACTGCATTCATTTCTTTGTGATTCTTGCCATGCATTCATATATATTCAGCATTCTATGACTATGTTAAATATATTCTTCCATCCATCATTTAAAAAAAGAGTAAGAATTGAATACTGCACATTCATAGGGACAACCTTAATGTTTTTCTTGCAGGGTATTTCCTTTGTTCCTCACAGGGACACTGGAATTCTCAATCTAGTCCAGGTTACAAATTGCTTTGAACTATTCCAGGTCTTTTTATACTCTTAGGAGGAGCACTGCACAATATTTATTTTTCATTGAGAGAAATGTAAGACCATTAGTCAAGGATGAATGTTTAAATCTACTGAAATTTCCAGGCACCTGCCCTCCTGAAATATTTTCAGGAAAGATCAGCAACCCTTACCTCAAAGTATGCTTTGGAATGGCCAAATGCCTCTTTATTAGGGAATAATGTGCATAAGGAATGTCCATGCTTTGGCTTTTGCAACAACAGTGAACCTTATGAAAGAAAGAAGCTGCAGAACTCTCTTTGGGGCTTCCACCTGTGTTTGCTCAGGGATTCCTGTTTGTTAGCAGACCTCTGAGAGATGCCTTCAGCCCATGACATGCGTTGCTCTCTGTCCAAAAGTGGTGAACAGAGCTCCTGTCAGACCAATAAAGCAAAGATCAGCTGCTTTTCTGGCATTGCCACTGCCAAAGTCACCCTGAGAGCAAGACATCAACTCTCCAGCCATCTTTCAATGTGGTCTTGGCATGTCTTCCATTCCATTGACACCACTACAAGCTTCTGCCTTTGCCAGAAGCCCACTCAGAATCTCTGGTGGTTCTTTAGTTTGGCAGGTTGGTAGGCAGCTTCCCACATTAGAATGCAAGGTGAAAGAATCCTGAGGATGAACCTAAGTGTCACAGGTTTTCTGGGACTAGCAGCTAAACCCACAACTCTGTCTTCCCATGTGCAAGTGTAAAACATGCAGCGCAAATTTTCAGAGTCCCTCATTCTGTTGGCTTCAGCTCTCATAATTAAATACATTGAAGATGTCTTTACTTAATATAGGATTTCTTCTTATTGATTATTATTGGCTGCATTGTTTATCATATTTTCATAGAAATCACAGAGTGGTTTGGGTTGGAAGGGACCTTAAAGATCATCCAGTTCCAGCACCCCTGCCATGGGCAGGGACATGTCCCACTAGACCATCTTGCTCAAGTCCACAGCCAACCTGGCTTTGAACACTTCCAGCCTTGGGCAATCTGCTCCAGTGCCTCACCATCCTCACACGGACAAATTTCTTCCTAATGTCAACACTGACTCTATCTTCTTCCAGATTGAAGTTATTACTCTTCTTCTGTCACTCCAGGCCTTTGTTAAAATGTCCCTCTGCAGCTCTCCTGTAGCCCTCTTCAGGTACTGGAAGGCTGCTCTAAGGTCTCCATGGAGTCTGCGCTCCTCCAAGCTAAACAACCTCGACTCTCTTAGCCTGTCCCCATAGAGGAGGTGCTCCAGCCCTCAGATCATCTTTGTGGTCTCCTCTTGACCTGCTGTAACAATTTTATGTCCTTCCTATGTTGGGAGCTCCAGAGCTGAATCCAGTCCTCAAGGTGAGGTTTCAGCAGAGAGGAGCAAAAAGGCAGAATCCCTTCCCTTGACCTGCTGCCCACGCTGCTGGGGATGCAGCCCAAGACATAGCTGCTTTCTGGGCTGTGAGCACACATTGACAGCTTATGCTGAGCTTCTCCTCACCCAGCACTCCCCAGTCCTCCTTAGCTCTGCTTCGTATCTATTTTCCACCCCATCTGGGTTTGGGTTTGGCATTGCCCAACCCAGGTGAGGGTTCCACTTCCTAAGGCCCATCTTCCAAGCCTGTCCAGGCCCCTCTGGGTGGCATCCCTTGCCTCCAGCATGTTGACTGTACCACACAGCTTGGTGCTGCGGGCAAGCTTGCTCAGGATGCCTCAATCCCACTGCCCATGTCATCAAGATGTTAGCCAGCACTGGTCCCACTGCTGACCCCTGAGGAACACCACTTGTCAGTGGTGGCCTCTCACTCTGAGAAGGACATTGAGGCTCTGGAGCATCTCCAAGGCTGGCGAAGGGCCTTGAACGCAAGTCTTATGAAGAACAGCTGAGAGAACTGGGGTTGCTTAGTCTTCAGAAGAGGAGGCTGAGGAAAGACCTCATGGCCCTCTACCTTCATGTCAAAGGAGGTTGGAACAAAGTGTAGCTCGATCATGGAACAAGTGACAGGACAAGAGGAAGTGGCTTCCAGTTGTGCCAAGGGAACTTCAGTTTGAATATTAGGAAAAAATTCTTCCAGAAAGGGTTCCCAAGCACTGGAAGAGGCTGCCCCAGGATCTGGCAGGGTCATGTTGCTTGGAGGTGTTTTAAAGCTGGAAGTGTTGCTGAGGGACATGGTTTAGTGATGGTATCTTATTGGCAGTGCTGGGATTGTGAGCTCTAGCTGAGTGGTTGGACCTGATGGCCTCAAAGGTCTCTTCCAGTCTCGACAGTTCCAGGATTCTAGGTTTGAAATGTGTAATGAAACCACGTGGGAAGGAAACCCAATGTGAAGCTGACACTTCATCACTGAGCCATTCCTTACATTAGGTGCTCACCTCAGGATGCTGTCTGCAGTGCATAGCTGCTTGTGTCGGATCCACGGCATCGGTGGCAGCCACAAAATGCAGCAGGGGCCGAGAGGGTTAATACTTTCCTTCTTTCCTTTGGGAGGCCTGGGTTCAAATTCAGTTCAAGTCACGAGTGAAAATGAGTTTGGTGGTCTCGAAGCAAAACACATTTGTCCTGTGTGCTACAAAACCACGGCACAATTTGGCACACATCTGCTCCATCGAATGTTTTCGCTCTGAGGAGCGGAGCTGGAATGCCGCAGGTCAGCGGCGCACCGTGCCGGTGGGAGGACATGGGAAAATGCCCACCAGCAGGCCTCCTAGGCCTACCAGGCTCATGCATGTCACCCACCCCAGCCTCAACCTCTACCCTGTTAGCACCAAAATGAGTCTCCCTATTACAGGTGAAAGGTGGCAGAGGTTTTGCTGTCGGTGAGATTCTGCTTGCTGGCAGGATGGTTTGGAAATGACTTGGCAGCTGAAATGCTCGGAGTTTTTTGGCCTGTGTCTGAAAAAAGGAATTTTAAAAATGTTGAAAAGCTATCAAAAGGTGAAGTTCTGACTGCAGGGTTTCCACTTGGAATGATTCCATTGGTTTCAGGAGCTCAGGTTTTCACTGCAGTCGTTTTGTTTTGCCGCATTTTTCATGCAGCCCTCTTATTACTCCAAAGTGATGCAAGAGATAACATGGAAAGGGGCAACCCAATCATTTGGCATTTAAAAGGGTTCAAGAGCCATCTGCAGAGTGTGTATCAAAAATAAAAATTGTTGTGAAACATTAACTTTATAGCCTTTACATATGTATATGTGTGTCTAGAAAATACATTGCTTTGAAAGCCTCAGTACCCACCTTTAGTGCTGGGCAACTGGACCAGTTTCTAGTTAGACCTGAAATATCAGCTGATATCAGATGAAATTGTCAGCAAATGCCATGAGAACAGCTGGACATTGGAATCATCTCCCATAGCAAGCAGTGGTATCCCCTGCATTGGGCAGATTCAGCTTGACAGGGTGCTGGGCCAGCTCATTTCAACTAGGCTAGAATCATAGAATCATGGAATCATAAAACCACAGAATCATAGAATCACAGAATCATAAAATCGCAGAATCACAGAATCATAAAATCTCAGAATCATAGAAACACAAAATCAGAGTAGCAGAATCATAAAATCACAGAATCATAAACTCTCAGAATCACAGAATCACAAAATCATAGAATCATAAAATTATAGAATCANTACAGAATCATAGAATTACAGAATCACAAAATCATAGATTCATAGAATCACAGAATCATTGAATCATAAAATAATAAAATCACATAATAATAGAATCATAAAATTACAGAATCATAGAATTACAGAATCACAAAATTATAGATTCATAAAATCACAGAATCATTGAATCACAGAATCATAGAATCACAAATGGGTAGGGGTTGGAATGTAGGCCCTCTAGAGATCATTGAGTCCAACTCCCCTGCCAAAACAGGGTCACCCAGGGCAGGTCACCCAGAAATACATCCAAATGGGACTTGAAAGTCTATAGAGAAGGTTTCACAAGCTCTTTAGGCAGTCTGCTCCATGACTCCAGCACTCTCACAGTCAAGAAGATTCTCTTCCTGCTGAGATGAAACTTCTCTGTGTTTCAGAAAGCTTGGATGAATTGACCCCTGAAGTCCTTTCCCACCTGGCATTCTGTGATTCTATGGAAGCAATTCCTTCTGGCATTCAGAAATCCACAGAAATTCTTTAAAGCATGCAAAGCTGAATTAAAAGGATGGTGGAGAGTTATTCTGAAATATCTCATTCTTGAGACTTCTTCTCTTGGACACAGCATGGAGGAGCCTTGCCTGAAGAGCAAACACACAAATTCTCCTGCAGTCTTCTATGGCACATCTACAAGTTGTGTAAGCAATTGACCCACAAGGCAAAATTCCCAAGGCTTTCTCCACCCTTCCCTGTTTTACTTTCTTTCTCCTCAGTATCAGAATGGTTCAAAATTGGAAAACTAAGTGAGGCAGTGACAGCCTTTTTGGTGATTTCTTTGGGTTGCTACCATGGCTGCTGTGAGGAATGCTTACACAGCAGGGTGCTTCCCACTTCTCTACTCTCACCTGTCTCCCTCCCTCCCTCTTAAATATTTGCTTCTGCAAATATTTGAACATTTGAATTTAGCTGTCTTAAAACCTGCAAGCAAGTGAGGCTTTTGGTTGGAATGTGTTTGAGGAACTGCATCAGAGACTGCTGTTTATTTATAGCCAGGGCAGCATGATGCATGGTTTATTGATGCATGGTTTATTAATGCAAAACTCATTTTCTTGAGCATCATTTGCATTCAACAAATCCAAGTGC
>VWYK01022511.1:180916-209230 GCA_013399775.1 Semnornis frantzii | reverse complement strand
AACTCCCAAACCGTCACAAAATTTAATCAGCATGAATCTCCTGATCACCCCTCACAATACCTCATCATTCATGTTCACACTGCTGAAGAGGGGTGTTGGTGGTAAAATTAGGGGCCAAATCTTGTGCTAGTAGTGGTTTCATCTCATCCTATCCTCCTAATATTTCCTGAATGTTCGAGCAGATTCCAAGCAAATGGATCAAAGCAGGAAAGGTCTCAGCAAAGCTTCCACACGTTGCTGAGAATCCCTGCAAGGGCTGATCTGAGGGAAAAGGTCACACACTTTGGGAGACAGGAGAAGCCGTGCCTAAGCATGCCCCTGAGGACATCTGAGCCAGAAGAGCAGCTTGGTGAGCAACTGGGACTCAAGGAGTGGCATTTTCCTTGCACAGCTCCACTTGTACAGAGAAGTGCTCGCAGGGCTTTGAGCAGCACTGCGCCCACGGCACCGCCTGCAGACCCCACCGAGAGCTCTTCCACTCAGTGTGTACCTTAGGGAAGAGGTCTTCACCCAAACATCCTTATCCATGTCTGCTCCTGGGCCTCAGCCTGTGTCAATAACCACCTCCTCTATAGCTTTTCTCCTGAATTGTAATGCTTTTGGTGGGTGTGGGTATGGCTGCGCTGCTGCTCCTTCCAGACGCACCATCCAGCCAGCTGGAACCACACAAAAGTCTGTCTCTAGGCAGAATTTTGGTCTTGTTCCCTGTAAGATGTTTTTACCTCTTTTTGCTCTCTGTCAGCTCCTATCAACATCCAGCTTACAGGCAAGGAGATGTTTTTTCTGCTTAGAGTGGCACGGGAGTATGGAGTTCAGTGAAGGCTCAGAGGTTTTCAGCCTGAGGGATGTTCCTCGATTTTGCTTTCGAAGGACCACAAAAGCTTTTCTAAAAGGTGCATCGGATGTGGAAGGAGATAAAGCAAACCAATGTCTGTGCTGAACAACTGCAAGAGCATCACCCTCCCCTCCTGGGCTGGTGCCAGTGTTAACGTGCAAGTCGTTTGTGCTTTGCTTTAAATCTTGGTGCTGCCGAAGTGAAACACAACAGGCTGCTCTCTCCAGAGCATCAGGGCTTTACTTCTCTGTTCCCAAGAAGGACTCCTTTGAAAGATAATGCTTTACCCTCTGAGCTAACACTTCCCAACACTTATCACTTTCAGACAGTTCCAACAACATCCTTGGATAAAGACTTGCCCTCAGCCCTGGGAAGCTCTGCAGTTGGAAAGAAAAGATGAAGGACAGGCATCCCTCTCCCACTGCTGTTCCAGGGTGACTTTCTGAGGTAGCACATAAGGTTTCTATATGCCTTGGCAACAAAACCACACTAAAAATAACTTTCCAGCACTGGTGGTTTCTGTTCCGTTGTACCTCAGATTGGTAGTAAATCATGGAGCACAGAATGGAGCAAGAACATGAAATTACACTTTTTAAACAGTCACTTTCCTGTATGCATAAAGCATTTGGCTGTGCTGTCAGCGAGGTGGTTCCATCTCAGAGGAGGTGGCAACCTGAAACTGGCAGTGGGAAGGGCAGAGGGTGCCTGTTTCTCACAAGTATGGCAGAGACAGACACTAGTTAGATGTTCCTTTGCTCACCTCTGGATGTCATAGAATCAGTCAGGGCTGGAAATGACTACTAGGATCATCTAGTTGCAACCCCTTGCCCAGGGTCTCCAGGCATTTAATAACCTGTTTGCACTTGTTGGTAAGGCAGATCCTCAAAAGAGTGGCTGTGACTGCAAAGGTGACTGCAAATAAAGACAAGCTCTCATTAGGAAGAATTTCACTCATTTGTAAGGGGCCTCGAAGGGAACATGATTACTGTACTGGGTGAGAGATGCCCAGAATGGGCAGGATGTTAATATTTGCCACTGAGTGTCTGAAATAATGGCACAAAATCTGAGCGAGCCTACAGAGGAGCCAGTTATGCTCCCTCCTTCCTGAGCAGCCTTCTCTTCCCTGTAGCTAAACAGAGTCTGAGGCAGGCAGATGACACTAGTGAGGGCAACTACTGCCTTCAGCAGTGCTTATGGTAACTGGTTAGAAATGCAGCATGTGTCCTACCTAGGGAGACCAGCCCCATGCCTGCTCTCCAACTTTTCTGCTCACAACAAGACTTTCAGACAATCACTCAGCAGACTGCTTCTGTGCTTGTGCTGAAGAAGGAGCTCAGATTGCCATGGAAACAGAAGTTCCCTGCTCTCTTACACTTCCCTATGCTATGATATCACTTTCACTACCCGAGTCCTCCCCTCAGCAGGAAGTGGAGCTGTGGGATTGTCGTGCTTTGGGCAGCCCGACGGCATCCTCTAGGTGATGGCTCAGTTCACAGCAGAAGTGCTTTGAACGTGGAGCAGAGCCTGGACCCATCGCGGTTGTTATTCAGGGATGTTCAGATCAGATGCATCTGCATCAGGCCAGTTCTGCTGGAGAAACAAAATCTCTGCATGCCCTGCTCCAGGGTTGTCTTGCCTTTGTCCTTCTGTGCTGACCAGATGAGAAGCAGCAGCATTTTAAGACAGGCAGCATTAAGCCATGGCATAAACGAAGCCGAAAAGAATGTCTGGCATTTCTGCAAAGAATGCAGTCGGGTTTGGGTTGTTTTGTTATGATGGGAACAGCATTTCCTCATGCCCCAGGACATCTGTAGATGTTGTGTTGACAGCACATCATCCTGGCATTTGGCAACTGCTGCTGGATCAAAGCCAGCAGGAGTGCCACTAGGGAAGGAACTGAAGAGGTTGTCTTGTGATTAGGAAAAGTCTGTAATGCTAGCAACACTACAAGGAGAGACAAAAAGACTTTTTTTTTTTCCTAATACTATTTATTTTTGGTTGATTTATCAGCATTTGAAAGACTGTAGGTCTGCCTTGGTCAGTGGTTTAGAGGGTTTTGTATTGTGGAATGGGGAAAAATTTATGTGGATCTTATTTTAGCTGTAAAAGACTGAGCCAGAAGTAGGACAAGACAGATGAGTGGCTGACAGCAGCTTCGTGGAGCAGTTGGGAAAATGGAAGGAAATGCCCCCACTGTGCACACAGCCAGGCTGGGGGTGACAGGCAGCTGAAGTGTCCTTGCTGGTTTGCTCCTAAGAGCCACTTCCAGCACATTCCCATGGCCATCACCCACCTGCCAACGTTCCCGTTGCAAGCAGGAACGGCTCTCACGTTGCAGTCTGGTATTTCCTGAACCAGAACTGCTGTACGTGTGCCACGCAGAGTGTGAGCAGTATGTTTAACACATTGCAGGCAGCAGCAGGGACAGGCAGTGTGGGGTTTGTCTGAGAGCTGCTCAAAGGCCTCTTTCCTTGGGACTGCTTCAACGCGCACAGCCTCCAGGACAAGCCATGGAGAAAAGTCCAGAGCAAATCGAAGGCGACACATAAATGTACCAGATCCTTGTGGTGTTAAATGCAACAGAGCTGGTGAGTGCAGCAGCATCAGAGCGCATTTCTGTTGTCTAGGGATTGGGTTTTAAAGGCAGAGCAGCAGGGAATTGTTCCGTGCAGGTACGAGTGGCTGCGATTCACTCGGGGTAATGAGTTCGTGCAGCGATACTCGCACGCGAGCACCACATCTCTGCACAGCTCATGGCCAAAGCCAAGCAGAGCCACTCTGCTTCAGTGGAGTTCCATTGTTTACAGCTCATATCTTTGTTTAGGGGTGGGAAGAGCTGGGCTCATTTACCTTCACCGTCCTGTGTTTGTGGCAGTATGCTCTAAGTCCCTTCCCTAAGGCATTCACTCGTTAGAACAGTGGAAGTGAAAGAATTCCAGGGCAGGAAAAGCTCTGCAATGAGTTTTCACTTGCCCCACAGAAGGCACCAAAGACTCCTGCCAGACTTGCATTACTCAACATACCAATAGCATTTCACAGCTGTGCCATCAGCTCGTTAGGGCTTGACTAATAGCCACTGAAATTGGCTTGTGCCAGGAATTGGACCACGCTGTTTGGAAGGGGAAGCGCTGGGCTGTAAGGAAGCAGTGAAGCTTTAAGGCCATGCAGGTGTTTATTAATAGGTGCCATAAAACAGCTGATAAAGTTACACAGAATGGTGTTTGCCATCTGATGTCACAAACGCTGACTTGTTTGAGCTATAAATCACAGAACAGGTTGGGTTGAAAGGACCCTCAAAGACCATCTAGTTCCAATGCCCTACCCTAGGCAGGGACACCTTTCACTGATCAGGCTGCTCAAAGCCCCATCCAGCCTGACTGTGGGCTGCACTAACATCAGCATTGAAAGGCACCAATAGGGTTTTTTCCACACCAACTCTGCCAAGGAAGCAGGAAGTGAAAATTGTATCTTTTAATCCAAGTATTTGATTTTTAAAAATAACCATAAAATAGCTTAGACTGAAAAGGACCTCTGGGAAACCAGCACCTCCCTTTTTAATCTCCTTTGTATGACCAAACCCCAAGATCTCTGTGGCAGCTGGTTTCTCACAGTGTGGTTGTATATCACCCCCATCAATGGGTTCAGCACTGCTAGAGATCTCCTTGACTCCAGCAGAGCTGTGTCATAGCAAGAACCACTGGCATTTGGGTTACTGAATTTGGAAGTACTGAAACGTACCAAATACCCTCCTGGGGCAGCTCAGGCTGGTTCTGCTTTCTTCACACCACTTACGGCAAGCCCAGCCCAAGTGAAACACTGCAGCTAACCTCGAGTGGCTCAGGAGTAATGACAATGGCACTCTGGTGTTTGGAGGGAATGGCTCCTGACTAGCAGGAAGGGCTGCTGGCTGCTTTGCAACTGCTCTGACTGGCCTGAGGACAAACCTGCCCTTCTTAGGGGTGCTTCTATGGGCAGGTGTTGGTTATGGCCTCTTCTTGCTCTCCTGCCTGTGGTCCCTACACATTAGTCTCAGGAAGGGTCTCCTCCTGCTTGGCCATGATGTTGTATGGCATTGATCGCAGCACATCAGGAAGAGCCCAGAGGGCTGCTGGAGCAAGGACCACACTGCTGCTCCAGAGGGATCTCTCCACTGGAAACCAAGCATCCCCCCAGGCACTCTCTTCACTGGCACCTTTCCAGCTGCTACACAAATACTGCTACCAAGGCCTTCGCACTCACAGCAGTGTTCTGCTTCATCACACCTTTCTGCTTCTCAGTGCCCACAGTCCCAGGGCTCCATTTCCTGGCAAACCTCAGAATATGTGCAATGGCTTTGGAATGAGACCTCCTGCAGGCCTGGCAACCTGGAGAACAGGACATTAGCAGACCTGAACCTTGAGGCTGCCCTGGTATTTCTGTAGGCACAGCACTGCACTGCACTGCACTGCACTGGTGGTTCAGTTTGGCAGGCAATCTGAAGAGGTCTTTGGTGTGCTGCTATTTTCTGGTACAAACAAAGGTTTTCAGATGCATTCATCAGCCAGATTTTATTCACTTTGGACCAGATCCTGCCAGAAACTCACCAGAGGCTCCAGATCATTTGCGGGGAACATTAATGAAGACCTCTTTGTCAGCACATGAGGCAAAATGAAAGCTTAGCTCCTCTGTCTCCTGGGGCCTGCACCATGCACTCACTACTTTGATTATTTAACACTGAGTGGCAGCATTCAGTTTTAAGAGCACTTCACATCTATCTTAAATGAGCTTCCAGTCACACAAGGTCACCATGTTGTACAAGTTCTGGAAGTCGCTTGCAAACACTCCTCTGAAAACTGTGATCCTACCAAAATGTCACAGCCTTCCTACACATCTGGGTTCCCCCAACAAATGCCACCTGCCAAAGGGGCTAGGGAAGCGTCGCTTGTCCATCCTGGCTTCCTCAGGCCCCATGGAAGACTGTTTATTTAGTGGTTTCTTTGGAACACCTGTGCTCCTGTGTGGCACTGTCACCAAGCTGTCTGCTCCTCTTCCCACACAGCTGTCCCTCTGCAGCGTCCTTGCTGCCAGTGATGTCGGAATCTCTGGTGGGTTTCATGTGAACCAAATGGAAAAGATCAAGGCAGCAAACAAATTCCACTCCATAGTATGAATGTTGTCTGAATAGTGAGACTGTGGCCAAATCAGTAACCTCAGAGGCAGAAACCTGACAACTGAATGATTTTCTGTTCTGTTTAGCTGGCTGACTTCTCAACATCCAGATAGCTTCAGACCAACCCAAGCACATGATTCCTCTTACCAACATAGCAGCCTGGGGACATGGAAGAGAGCTAAAGGTACTGGTGAAGGAGATGTGAAGAAAGCTGAACTCACTGCAATGAGTAACCACAAGCATTAAGTTGGAGAAGAGCAGCCATAGGCATGAAGTCATTAGAGAGGAGCCACACAGAGGGGACAGAAGGGAGACGGGGAGGAGATTGTGCTCAGAATCCATTCTGCTGCACATGCTACCTGCAGCTCAAATCCCCACCCTGGACACTCACTACCAGTTTAGGGTTTGTTTTTTCTTGTTTCTACATTTTCCCAAAGACTACAGTGGTCTTCCAGTACCTCCACTCCTGGCCAAAATGTTGTGTTATGGGTCTGGTGGAAAATGCCTCAGCTGTTGAGGGGTGCTGCTGTGGCACTTCTCATGCAAGAGTCAGTGATGGTCCCAAGCTGCCATTCCTGCCCCAGCCTTTCTGTCACCTGTTTTCCACATCCCTCACAAGGCTGACAGGCAGGGCAGGAGAGCAGAGTGCTGGGAGCTTTCCAGAGAGGTGGGCAGCCTGTCCAGCAGAGGGGAATTGCACAGCAATTTGGCTTAAATCACACAAATTCATCATGAGTGCAGAGGTGAAAAGGAAACGTCACTCACCAGACCTGGCTTGCCAATGGAGCTGCCATATGTGGAATTCTGGTCAGAGCTAAGAGCTTCTGGGCTGTTTAACAGCCGGGAGCATGCATTGTGACTGGCTTCATCCCCAGCACAGACTCTGGGAGCGGATCTCTTTCCCCACAGTTTTACAGTGAGCTGAGCTGCAGCCAGCCTTCCTTTAATACCAGAGCTACAAGGGTTTGGTTCTCCATTCAGCAGATCCTTTGCTTAGGGTCCTTGGGGAGCATCATTTCAGCAGGGTGAGAAAGTCCTTCTCTGTCCCAGGTCTTTTGGCACCCTGTGAATATGGGTGCAAGCCTCTGAGCCACAAGGAGACTGCCCGGGTGAGGCTGGTCTCTGGTGGCCATCCCCCTTCCATGCCCACCCATGCCCTTGTGTCCTAGCACTTGGCTGCAGGGCAGCGTTGGTCACTCAAGACAATGGAGAACTCAGGAAGACAACTGAGGGGCTTCCAGTGTCTTGAGATGCTGCTTGTCATGTCCCATATCCACAAGTATCCATTGCCTCCAGGCATGCACAGAACTGTCTAAGGAACCTGAGAGCCAGCACAGCAGGGCAGAAGGATCTGATGTGCCTAAGACGTTTTCTTCTGCTGCAGCAGACTTATCTTCTCCTTAGGTAGTGGAAAATCTGCTTCAGAGGTTCAGGTCAGCGGAGGAGGATCACTTACAGATACTTTCTACACAGTTCCCTTCTGACTGTGGTCCATCAAACATACCATACTAATGGACTGCAGTGCAGCAACTTCAGCTTCACCTTCCTTTACCTTGGAAAATCTGGACAATGTTATTAAGTGTATTTTTCCATAAATAATTTGTATGAGGAGTCCAACCTTCTAATTGCAATGGAAAATACTTGTTCCTCAGGATTCCACCCCATCGTCTGCAAATTCCTCCTGCCCACTTGTCTAAGACTGTCAGGACTTAAAAGGTAATGTTGAAAATTCCCTGGGAAACACCGGAAGCTTAAAACAACACAGTAGGGTAGAGGAAAGCAAAGCAAGATTCAAGAAATTCCGCACAGACAGCAAAATTCCACCAAAAATCATTAATCCAGAAAAAAGCAACCAACCCAAAACACACACGCACACACACAAAACAAACCCTTGCCGTTTCTAAGACTGTTGGGAGTGGGTTGTTATTGATTTACACTTCCTAGTATTTTAGTAGTTACTCGTATGTAAACATGAGCGCTGCCACAGCCCCAGGAGCAAGGGCGCAGACCAGAGCCACGAGCTGGTGCCGCCTGCGCCCTGCCGGCAGCGCGGAGCTGGCCGCAGGGTCTGCAGAGTCGCTCCCAGCTCTGCTCACCAGGAGATGCTCACAGAGACAGCTCCGGCCCGCGCGGCTCGCAGCTCGGCCCCGCGCAGCCCCGCCCCGTCCCGCCCCGCCCCCGCGCAGCCCCGCTCCGCTCAGCTCGGCCTGGCGCAGCCCCGCGGTGCGGAGGCGCAGGCAGCTCTTCTCGGGCTGCAGCAGGCAGGGTCCCCTCGGTCGCTGTCTCCTTTCAGGAGCCACTTCCGTTGTCATTTTCCCCTCCCTGCTTGTGCTGTCACTTCTCGAACCCCAGCCCTCCAGCCCAACCTCCCTGCCAAAGTGTGCCAGCGGGTTTGGAATCTCTGCAGGCACTCCACGACCCTCTGGGCAGCCTGCTCCAGTGAAGGTTCCCTCATGCTCACCTGGACCCACCTGGTTTCCAGTTTGTGCCTGTTACCCCTTGTCCTGTTGCTGAGCACCGCTGATGAGTCTGGCTCCATCCTTTAGGACACTGACCGGCATCTCACGTAGCTCCTTGCTCCATTTATTACAGTGCTGGTGTCCTCAGCACCTGAATTTTTTCCAGTGACTGTTTTTTACTAAGAAAGCAGAGTTAAACCGGAAGGTTTTGTTATCAGCCAAACACAGTCTCTGGAGGTAATGCTGCCTTCACAGACTGACACTTCTGCTTGGCCTGTCAGTCTCTTCCATTTCCCTGTTGGAAAACAAATGTCTGTGCTCTGAAGAGTGGTTTAAAATGGGGCGGGGATGATCCTGATTTCTTGGGAGCAGGCTGTAATTGTGCTTCTGTAAAAGAAATGCCAAAAGCTGTTAATTGAAGAGTATCAGAGTGCCTGTTCATCTTTAAACAGATAAGCAGGGATGCTGCACTCTTTTGGAATCAGACTTAGGACCCAAAAGAAAGAAAACTTTCTTTTTTCCTCTGATTTTTCTCCCTTTCCCCAGGCTCAGGAGTGCTTCTTGTATCTTTTCCCTTTGTTCAGCTTCTTTGCACTAGCAACCACATGTGGTCCAGCCACAAGCACAGAGAGCTGAGGACCTGCAGAGCTGAGTGATACTGTGAACTCTTGGCACTGACTTGCTGCATGAACCTGACCCTGTTGTTAGACTCTCTGTACATGACTTTCTCTCTTTCTTTTCCTTGGCAAAAGTGCATTTCTAGGCAGCTGATACGAGCACCTTGCGTTGTCCCCTTGTTACTTGTATATTGGGCACAAAGGTGGACAGAGGAAGTTCCATCTAAGCATAAGGAGGAACTTCTTTACACTTAGGGTGGCAGAGCCCTGGAACAGGCTGCCCGAAGAGGTTGTGGAGTCTCTGGAATCATTCCAAACCCACCTGGACATCGGACTCCTGGGTAGCCTGCCCTAGGTGAGCCTGCTTTGGCGATGTGGTTGGGCTGGCTGATCTCCACAGGGCACTTCCAACCCCAACCGTGCCGGGATTCTGTGCTCCTGAGTGGCCACAGCTGTGACATCACCTGATTGCTTGGGGCTTGAACATTTCTATTAGGACTGTCAGTCAAAACTCTGACTGCCAACAGTGCTCCACCATTTGGAGCAGGAGAAGGCAGGGAAAATCCTGGCCTTTGTTCAAACAAGTCTCACCTGCCTGCAGTCTGTTCTCCAAACTACGGCTCAAAGAATCTTCAGCACATAAGCTATGAACCAGTTTTGCAGACATCCTGGCTAGAAGAGGGACTATAAAAGGCTCCCACCTGTTAACAGTACTCCCGAGGTATCATCTCAGTGCAAATTCCTTGGTTACACTGATGATGAGGAGCAGCCATGCTTTGGCTGTGCCACGAAGAGAACAGAACTGGTGAGCTCTGCTAACCGCGGAGTCACACAAAGCACCTGCTGAGGGCAGTGCAGCAAGCCTGAGCTTACCCTGCCCACCGGGGGCAGGACACTTCCCTAACAGGCATTGCAGAGTGCTGCGCCAAAAATGGCTTTGTGCATATAGCAGGAGTGTAAGCTTGCTCCTAAGGTCAAGTGTAGTGTTCAGAAAAGTGCTCTATAGCTACATAGAAGCAAGTTAGCAGCATCACAGAGTTATATGTTGGGTTGGGTTGGAAAGGAACTTTGAAAGTCACCTTCAGCCCCATCTTCAGCTACGCATCTTCACCTAGAGCAGGTTGCTCAGAGCCCTGTCCAGCTTGACCTGGAATGTTTCCAGAGATGGGGCATCTGTCACTTCTCTAGGCAACCTGTGCCTGTGCCTCACCATCCTCTGTATAAGGAGTCTTTTCTTTCTACCCAGCCTGCATCTCCCTCTTCTAGTTTCAAGCCATCACTCCTTGTCCTGTCACAACAGCCCCTGCTAAAAAGATTGTCCCCACAGGAGGGTGACTGTGTTTTACACACGTGTAAGTGCATGTTGTTAAGGTATAGTGCATGTCCCAGGTATAAAAGCATAATCATGAAGAGTATTAAGAAACACATCTCTGGTACACAGCACATGAGTGGACTCTGCCAGCAAAACACATCCTGAAGGCTGCTGTCACCAGACAAGCTCTTAGATAGACCTCAGGAGAGGGAAGGGGTGGCTGTAAGAAAGAAAAGGAAGAGAAGAGACAAGTTAGCTTTTGAAAGGTTCAGAGCTCCTCAGGTTAGAGCTGCTGTCACAAGAGGACCACGTCTGTATGGACTTCTCCTGGGTAGTTGGCTTTATCATGCTGATTCCCCAGGGGCAGTGGCCAGTTACCACTGGAGATGTAAGAGAGATTGCCAGGCCTTTGCCAGTGTCAGGAAGAGGTGTTGGAGCAGAGCTACTGGCTTCCTGAGCCTGAGGGACAGTGTGCCCTGGGCACTATGGCTGCTGTCTGCTGGGACAGGCAGGAGCACAGCAGCATGACCTCCTTTAAAAGTGCTGCTAACGAGGGTTTGAAAATGAGGTCAGGAGTTTGGTTCTGTCCATAAAAACATGATAATGATGTGTAACTTCTCCTTTCTCCACACAGCATTAGTTTAGGCTAATTCTGAAGGGAAGGCTCACGATGGTAAAAATTGTCATAGTTGGATGTTTAACTCCCTTTAGAGGAGCTGAGAGGAGGTGAATGGTCTTGGACAAAAGCAGCAGGAATTCTTATGAATGTCTGTTCTGGAAGGATGATGTCCCCAGGCAACCTTTTCTTACAAGAAGGGTGCTCTGTCTGAGTGCCCACAATGGGCATCAGCTCTTCTTTCTGTGTGGCTTGGGATCTGTCACACAAGAGTGGTCAGGGTGGATTGGGTCAGACTGCTGCTGCTACATCCCTGAGTAGAGGCAGATCATGACACCACTCAAAGAAGGGCCAAGCCACCGCTGAAGTCTAACAGCGATCGAGCCCAATGCAGACAGTGCTGTGGGGTCATTTGGGTGAGACATGGGAGTCCTTCCCTCTATGGGGAGATGCAGTTAAAGGGGTTTGTTTCTTCTTGATGGTGGACAACTTCACCACAAGCCAGCAATGTGCCCTCATGGCCAAGAGGGCAAATGGTGTTCTAGGCTGCATTCAGAAAAGAGCATGTCCAAAGGAGATTCTCCTCTTCCTCTACTCTGCCCTAGTGAGGACCACACCTGCAATGTTGTGTCCAGTTCTGGGCTTCCCAGTTCAAGAGAGACAGTGAACTGCTAGAGTGTTCCAATTCAGGGTCCTGAGGATGATTAGGGGACTGGAGCATCTCTCTAATTAAGAAAGACTGAGAGACTCGAGGCTCTCCAGCCTGGAAAACATAAGATTTAAAGGGGATCTTATCAGTATCTCAAGGGTAGAGGTCATGAGGCTAAGGCCAAACTGATTTCAGTGCTAACCAGTGCTAGGACAGGGGCAATGGGTATGAAGGAGAGCACAGCAGGTCTCACTGGAACTGAAGGAGAAACTTCTCTGAGGGAGACAGAGCCCTGGAACAGGCTGCACAGAGAAGTTCTGGAGTCTTCTCTGGAGAGATTCCAAAACTGCCTGGATGTGTTCCTGTGCAGCCTGATCTAGGTGTGCCTGCATTAGCAGGGGGTTGGACTGGATGTTCTTCAGAGGTCCCTCCCAACCCCTACCATTACATGATTCTATGATTGCATTTCTGCTTGTCCTAAAAACATTCCCTCCTGTCCAAACCTGTTTGAATCCCTGGATGTCCCCAGCATGAATCTGGGCGACATGCCCAGGGCCGATGGATTAATTTAAACTGTAAATGGAATTCTTAGGAGCTGCCTGGAGGATCCTACCATGTTCCCCAGAGTGGGAGTGAATCAGCCCAGTGAACAAGCCAGAAGTCATCTTTGTGTAAAGATAGCTGGCAGGAGCATGAATCCCTGTCTGATTTGGATGGCCTCCCCACGGCTGCTGTCCATCCTTCATGCCAGGCTCTCCTCGGGCCCTCGGTGCAGGGCAGATGTGCTGTGGAGAGTCACTGTCAGTTATCTCAGGTCACCCTTCTCAGCTGTTTCAAGAGCAGTCAGTGGTGGCAGCTCATGGTTGTGTGTCAAACACCAGGTTTCCATAATTCCCCTATGTTGCTCATGGAATAACAGCATCACAAAATGCTTTATGTTGGAAGGAACCTTTGAAGGTCATCTAGTCCAAGGCCTCTGCAGTGAGCAGGGACATCTGTAACTAGATCAGTTTGCTCAGAGCCCCATCCAACATGGCCTGGAATGCTTCCAGGGCTAGGGCATCTCCCACCCAGTGAGTTGTGCTGTATTTTCCCCTCTTCTCTTAGTGTGTTGCTGTGTACAGTCTTCTCTTCTCAGGGGTTTCACCAGCTGGACACTGGCGGTTTGCAGCTTCCATGGGGCATCAGCCTCCCACATTTACAAGGGCATGCAGGAATAGGACAAGGAGTAATGACTTTAAAGTGAAAGATCAAAAGTAGATACAAGGAAATTCTTCACTGTGAGGGTGGTGAGACACTGGAACAGGTCACCCAGAGAAGCTGTGGATGCCCCATCCCTGGAAGTGTTCAAGGACAAGTTGTGTGGAGCTTTGGGTGACCTGGTTTAGAGGAAGATGTCCCTGCCCGTGGCGTGAGGGTTGGAACTGGATGATCTTTAAATCCCTTCCAACCCAACCCATTCTATGATTCTCTGAAGCCTTTGGGCAGCATTGCTCAGGGCTGTGTGTGGGCAGGCACCAAGAAGTAGCTGTGTTCCAAATACATCTCAAAGCCAGAACAGAAACTCTGGCAGTTTATACATCTCATAATAAACCACTGCAAGAAAAGCTCCGACTGATGGCATTCCATGGTGACCCAGCTACTTGGCATATGCCTCCCCACATCAGTTCTCTGCTGCCTGTGAACAAGGCAGCTGAGCTGTGGGCTGCTCCTGACCCAAGGCATCAGCAGGCTGCGTTCCACACCATGAAGAATATAGGTCAGGAGTGAGTTTACATCTTTGCAGCCTCCCTATTCCCTGTCAAAACCCAACGAGCCAGGCCAACTGGAACAAAGGTTATTGGAGAAAACACTCTCACAGTATGGACAGAAAAACCTAATTAATTAAAACCCAGCTAATTAGAGAAATAAACTGGAATTTGATAGCCACATCCAGAGAACTAATAAAATTAATCATGTGCACAATTAGCATGCTCTGGAAATCTGAGATGACAGATTCTGAGTCTGGAGTCTCCTTTGACCACCAGGAAGAAGTGAGGAGGATCTTGTGATCAGATCATTGTTCAAACGAGTGACCCACGGAGATTTCTCCAGTGGCTCTGGTGACGACAACTGATCCAAGGTCAGCCTGTGTGGCTTGAGGGACCCAATTTGCTTTCAGCTTGCCAAAAGTTTCCTTGAGATGATCTCAGATGTGCCGAATCCATTTACATGACCTCGTACAGAAGTGCCAATTGTCATCAATAATGAAGGGAGCTGCAAGGGCCATCCACACTCATCTGCCCAGCCCTCAGCATGGCTCACACTGAGCCATCTGTGCTGCTGCAGCCTGCTGCTTTGGACTGGTCACACAAAACTGCAGCACCTGGAGGTATCAGCTGCTGTAAATCCGATGCAGAGAGCATTGGTATTCAGTTCTGCTGCCCAGATTTTCTGGAATAGATGATCCAGTCTTGGCTCCCTCTACATGAATTTACTCTGCAGGCTGTTGAAGGGAAGCAAGAGTCCATGACAATGTGTCCACAGCCAGCTTGCCCCATCCACTTCTGCCTTCTCTTCCCTCATGTGCACCTTAATGCTTGCGGTGGGCAGAGGGATGACACAGGCTGCGACGCTGCATTGTCTGTCATAAAGGGTCCTTCTTTCTTCCTCACAAGCTTCACCATGGATTGCTCTGGAAGACCTCAGAGCAGGATGGAATATTCATCTGGGTGATGAAAGAGAAAGCCCAAGGGCACCCAGGCCCAGCAATCAGGCTGAGCATAGCAGTAGCTGGAACAGGAACTCTCATAGCCAGCAGTCATGGCACAGGAACCTGCAGCTTCCAGAAGCAAACTGTTGTCACTGTGCAGAGGCAGAGCTTTGGCTGAAGGTCCATTCCCACAGCTCCTCTGAGTGCCCTCCTTGCACAGGAGCCATTAAAATCAATTAGAAAGCTTCAGCCTTTGTCTAGCCCTGACAGCATTTGCAGGCACTGGCACCTTACATTTTTGTGGCTTCATGTCCTTCTGCCTTGGATGAAGTGGTTAAGCTATGACACACACAAAGCAGTATGGAAGCTGCTGTAGGGACATGCCTTCTGTGTAAGAGTGAGTGGTGACACACACACATCTCGTGGCTGCCTGCTTTGCACTAGAGACACATCTCAGCTTGAGCTGTTTTTCTGAGTGTCAGTTTGAAGAATAACCATTTCAGAGTGAAACCTGAGACTTAGAAAAATGGAGAAAGGGAGACAAGGGAGAAAGTATTTCTGAATTTCACCACAGTTGAAATGTCAGTGTTTGCGATGCCAACCCACGCAACCGTTGGCGACTTCAGAACCCCTCCAGAACAGCGCCGTGAGAAGAAAGCCACCATAAGAAACACTTCCTGCCAAAAGCTAGGAAATATTTCCTGCCGAAAACTAAAAAGCCTCAATTTTTCTGCACCGTGCAACTGAACACTCGACTGTGGGCTAGAGGTCCCCTTGGTGGAATCAATCATAGAATCACGGAATCACAGAATGGTAAGGTTGGAAGGGACCTCAAGGATCAGCCAGTTCCAACCCCCTGCCATAGGCAGGGACACCTCCCACTAGCACAGGTCACTCAAGACCTCCTCCAACCTGGCCTTGGACACCTCCAGGGAGGGAGCAGCCACAACCTCCCTGGGCAACCTGTGCCAGTGTCTCACCACCCTCACTGCAAACAACTTCCTCCTAACATCCCCTTGTCCTGTCATTCCCAGACCTTGTCAAGAGTCCCTCCCCAGCCTTCCTGTAGGCCCCTCCAGATACTGGAAGGCTTCTCTAAGGTCTCCTGGAAGCCTTCTCTTCTCCAGGCTGAAGAGCCCCAGTAGGTTTCCAACAGCAGAGTGCTCTTTTGGCTCAGCAAATGATTGAATCCTCAGCTCTAGTATCTGAAACCGACTGATAAAGCAAATAAAAAGCAGAACAGAAGTGAGCTGCAAATTTTTAACAACAAGACTGAACTTTATTGCAACTTAAGTGGTGACAGATGTGCTAGAGAAATAAGAATGTCTTAAAAAGTTAGGAATTTTGCTTCAGAAATAACCTAATAAAAAGTCCCTCTCTAGCCTGCACTGTGTGGTGGATCAAAATGGATAACCACAAAAATCCATCTCAGATTCACAGCTTCTCATGCCTCTGTGGGAACCTTCACGAGCTGAGCGTGGCACACTCGCATGATCCTAATGTTTGCATTTTGTATGTTGCCATGCAGGAAATCTGCTTCAGGGGAAATGTTGTTCACAGAACTGTCATGCTTGGGCTTTTGCTGTACCAGTTCAGCAGCCTGGTACATTTACAAAGCTTTTGGAAATGCCATCCAAGCTTTGAGCTTAAGACTTGGAGAGAAATCAGGGTAAAGCAGTTGAGTTCAGCTAACTTGGGGCTCTGGGTCACTGGAAAATGATATTTTTTTATTGTAGATCTGTAATTAAGTAATTAAAAAGTTAGCCATGCATCTTTGATTCCTGAGGTCACAACAGAGACTTTGGATCTTGGAAGATAAGGGCAGAATGATCATGTAGAGGCAGAGATTATACTCCTGTGGTGGCTGAGCCTGTCACAACTTTAGCCAAGCTTCTGGCCTTGGTCTGGCTGCTGTACTATTAGGCATACTTCATCTTCTCTCAGAAGGGCAAGCATTGCGAGAAGTGCTCCAACGTATGTTCCATCTAAGCAGTGAAAAGTAGCCGCGCTTGGTGGGAGAGGCCATGCCACTGCAGTTGGTGTTAGTGTTTGATGCCTAATGCCATGTCCAGGGTGTCAGTAGCATGTATTTGGTGCCCAGTCCTTTGCTATGATTTGGGTTAGCTTTTTCTCAGTTCTGAATTTGTTGTTGATATTTATTGTGGAAAACAGTGAATATCTCTTGGTACTAAGTGGAAATTGTGGTTAATCTCTGCTTGCTCTCAGCCTTCCAGTTAGAGTACATTCAGCCCAGCTTCACGTGTAAGCACACCGAGATGTGCTATGATGTACGCAGCCTACATGTGGGACACAGGGAATATTTGAGTCTAAACTATAAATGCAGGCAGCTCTTTGAAATGCCTCAATAAATGCCATCTGTCAAACCTTTCCACACGCCCTTGCGTAAACAGTTGTTTTGTTTGCACTCTGTAACCAGATGTTGCTGTATAAAATCTCTCCCACGCTGGGAGCTGTTGCTGGAGGCTGCGAAGAGCAGGAGCCATTAGCCGAGGAAACAGCCTTTTGCCTTCCCCTTCTGTCTGCAGCACTTTAGGACTGTTCATCTCTGACTCAGAACAGATCCAGCCTTGATTCGCACACCCCTGAAAGGAGCAACAGGCAGTATTTGTGCAGTGCCCAGTGCCAATGCTGAGGCCGATGAGGAACTTGTTCCCTTTGCAAGAGCAACTGAATGACCTCTCTGCCTTCCTGGGCTACCCTGCCCAGGCAGCAGAGTGACTCTTGCTGCTAATTCCCTCAGTCTGTGTTCTTGGGCTGGCTTCCCCTGTCACACAAAGCAGTAATACCAGAAATGGGGAATGTTCTCCCTCCTGGGATATTCCACTGCAGAGGAGCTGACACCACACTGCACCTCTCCCACCTGCTGCAGAGCTGCTGCTCCTGTGTCACATGCATGGCTGGAGCTGCTGAGCCACACAGCAGCTGGAGATGTACCATGGGGTTGGACTGGATGTTCTTCGGAGGTCCCATCCCACCCCTACCACTATGTGATCCTGTGGTCTTCAACCTTCCCAGCATGAAGAAGTGACATCTGTGAATACTTCTCTCCCAAAAGGACCAAGGGAATGTCAATGCCAGCAGCCTGGCAGCAGCCAGCAGCCAATGCTCCTCTTGGAAGCATGCAGGTTCTCACACAAAGTGATCCCAGCCAGGACCTGCGTGCATGATGTCGTTCAAATTGCCGATGTTGCAGAGCTTGGACCAGACAGAGAGGACCCTGCAGGTCAAAGGGAAAGACAGGAGGGGCTCACACAATGTCTGAGCTCCAAGGGATGAGAACCCTCTTAAGGAAGACCACTCTCCTCTGAGAGCAAAAGGCAGACCGAGCCACACTTCCTCTGACAGGGGACTCCAAGTGATGAGTACTGCGCTCACAGGAGGCTTCACCTTTGCCCTGAGCAGCCACCCTAGTGAGGGCTTGCTGCTAAACCCTGTGCTCCCCTAGGCAGGGGGAGATGTGGCAGGCAATGAGACAAGCTTTCTGCCACTCCATTCTGGAGCCCATGGAGATGACCCTTGCACCAGGTAATGGGCCACCAGCCACCAGGACCTGCAGTCAGGAGGCAGCGCCGCGGTGCAGAATTAGCCTCCTGAGGAGCCAGCTCGGTTCTGTCCAGCCCAGCTCAGGCTCTCTGGGCATGTGGCTCCCTGTGATCCCCACCTAAAAGCAATCTGAACTGATCGATGAGGGAAATTAAAGGGGACATCTAAGCATTTCCTGCAGCTGGAACCGGACATTGCTTACTCAGTTCTCCCTTGCAGGAACCCAGGCCTCAGTTGTCCCTCAGCCCCCAGCTCTTCCAGCATGTTTTCCAACGCCATCAGCCACAGAGGCGAGAGACCTGAGTAATGCTTAGCCTGTACAGGCTGCTCCTAGCCACCTGCCAGCTTCACTCGTGTCTGCTGCCATCAGCGAGCAGAGCCTGTCTCTGGAAATCAAATCACAGACCACTCCAAATCAACGCTGTGTGCTGCTTTAATTGCTACTGTAGCTGCCCACAGTCCCTAGCAGGAATTTCTTCGTGGTCTGGATGAAGGGGCCCATGTCAATGCCACCACTTCAGAACTGGGAAGAGCTGCTCTGGATTTGAGCAGGTTTGGTGCTCTCTGCTGGAGAATGCTTACACACAACTTTTGCTGCTGGTGACTCCCTACTTATGCAGATACTTGAGACCTGCTGATTTCCAGAGACTTCCATTCCACAGACTCCAGAGAAGGAGACTCCACAACTGCTCTGGGCAGCCTGCTCCAGGGCTCCAGCACCCTCACACCAAAGACATTTTTCCTTCTATTTAGGTGGAACTTCCTGTGGTCTACTTTGTGCTCGTCGCTCCTGGTCCTCTTGCTGGGCACCACTGAAGAGAGTCTGCCCCCATACACTTGGCATCCACCCTTGAGCTATTGATCAGCATTGAGAAGATCCCCATTGATAAGATCACCTCTGGATGAATTTTCGGAGACCTTGTAGGTATCTGCATCCCTGTGCCCTGCCACACCACGTTCTGATCAGAAAGCAGAGATGGGAGAGGCTTGCCCAGTTAGAGACTCTCTGGCTCTGTCTCAGTTTAAGATGCATTGCCTTTCCATGGAGTTACAATGGAGGGAGATGGTTTTGTCCAGCTCTAGACACTGGGATCAAAACTAAGTCTTGAAGTAATGTTTTCCTGGGTTTTCCTGGAGTCTGAACTAATAAGGCAATAACTTGCCCAATCAGCTGGCAACGTGATGTGACAAAAGTCAGGGATGGTTCCTGACTCATGGCGCCGGCGGAATTGTGCAATGCATTCCCTTTGGGCTTGGGTTCATCTGGGAGGAAGCAGCATGGCATGTGCCCAGGCCTAAGGTTCTGCTGTGTTTGGAGGGTGAGATTCTTCTGCCTTTTCTGAGCTGAGCTCAGCTTCAGCATTTCCATGTGCATTCAGCTCAGGCTGCAGATAAATCCTGCCTGTCTTGTGCTGCTTAAATCCTCTGCTCTTCATTAGTGCAAAGTGGTGCCAGAGCTCCTATGTCTGAAGCTCCCAGGTTTGAGTGGTGCCCTTTTTTTTACCTGTCAGCTTTACCTTTTCTTTTCTGGCTTTTTCTGATCTGTGAGTCAGTATTGAGTCAGTATTTGCTCCTCTGACAACAAACAGTAAAATCTATTCATCTCCTATAGATGTAGGGAAGCGGAGTTGGTCTTTTAGGGGCATGCATTGAGCTGCTCCAGAACAAAAGAACACAGCTGCCTCACATAGCTGGTGATAGGAAAAGGCTTTTTGCTTTCTGTACATCACCACTTACGGTGCTTTAACTGGAAACAAAGCCATTGGCAGGGCAAAGGGACAGTCAAGGCTGCCGTAGCCTGTTGTAAGCAGTGGCCATGATGGTATCTGTTATACTTTTTAATGAACTAAAGAGTGCTGGTTTAATGCACCTCAGACCAGATGGCAGAGGAGCCTGGGTGTTCTCCAATATGAGGACCCCAAGACTCTTAGGAGAGAAAGAGGAATTGGGAGGAATGTAGCAGTCACAGTGAGATCTCTACGCTCTTAAGCCAGGCTATTTAAAAGCAGTTTGAAGCCTTCATTTTAATGGGCATTGAGAGTAAATTGTTCCATAGTGAAGTGGGAATTCTGCAGAGGCAGGAAAGAAGCAAAGGAAGTAAAATAAACAAAGGAAGTTTGAGAAGCTCTTCTTAAAAAGCTGTTAGAAAATAGTACATAATTCAAAACCAAACAGAGTTGCCTTATCATGAGAAACTTCAGGGTTGTCCAGCTTAACAAAATGAAGATTGAGACTCTCTTCTTTGCACTGAAAACATGTTTGCAAGTTACAGAGCTCATCAAATTAGCTCTAATCTGTTCTATGTTTAGAAAAGGGCCAAGAGATCTTCTTGGTCTCTCTAGCTGGCAAGCCTGCAAGAGGGCCTCAGAAGCTTTTTTTTTTTTAGTCTAGTGACTGTTAATGAGTGTGAGAAATGCAGAGCTGTGTCTAAGAGTGGGGGCAGCACAAGCATGCCATAGCACCTCCTGATCTAGCTGAGGATGCCCCTGTTGACTGCAGAGGGGGCTGGACAAGGTGACCTGGAGAGGTCCCTGCCAACTCAGACCATTCTATGATTCTGATGTTGTCTATCTTCCTTTGCTATTGCCAGCCAAACTACAAAGTCTCCATTCAATGCCTCTCTCCTATGCATCTCATCTCCTTCTTTCCCCTCCTTACCTGACTAGGTTCCTCTGTCCAATGGGGAGCAAAATCAGTGCTGCTGTGCAATGCAGATGCCCAGGTCCACCTTAGCTGACAGAGGAGCCTACACAACCTCTTGTTCTGGCTCCTTCAGGGCAAACTCCCTTGCAAATAGTGCTGGCTCTTTTGTGCTCCTTTGGCCTTTGTGGCCTGAGTGACAGGATGGTTTACTGAGGCTGCTGGAGAGGTTTGTGGCACTGGGCTGCTGTGAAAAGGAACGGTGTATCCTACAAAATGGAAGGCAGTGTCCATAAATGGCAAAATCTGTTGCATTGCTTCTCAATGCCAGCTTATCCTGGCGTTGTCACTGCTACTGTGTGTTCATCTGGGCTGATTTCCTGATTTCCTAATTAGTATCAGGAAAAAGACAACTCTTGAGAGATCTCACAGCATGCAGAGGGCACAGCTCTGTTTCTGTCAAGGTGCATTTTCTGCTGGCCTGTGCCGAGGGTGAGGCTGCTTGCACATCATGACTGATCATAAGCAGAGCTGACTGGAATCATTCATGCTGTCTGAGTGACTAAAATCCTCCAGATGGATCCTCAACATACAAAGGTCATGTAATTAGTCTCCCTTTAAGTGAGAAAATCTTCCTTCAGGATCTATCTGCAAAACAGAGTGCAGTGTGTGAAAGAGCTGGGTCTGCAGAGCTCAGTCTGCAGTGTCTCCACGCAGCAGCACCTCTCAGGCTAGGAGCAGACAGACACTTTGTGCTGGCTGCTGCCCTGAGCTGCTGCACCCTCTTGCTGTGCTTATGACTGTCGTATGAGCAGCAGAGACATTCCTTATGGAGCCACTAAATAACAAGCTGAACCTCTTATGCCATGGGTTTAGCCTTAATTTGCCTGCTCCTCTAAACCTCTCCTAGGGTGCCCCAAAGAATCCTGTGGGGATTTGGATATATATGAGCTGCAGATGTATTTGCAGCAAGAAAATACACTGTTAAAAGGCTGCCAGGTTGATTTTTCCTGACTGCAAGTAATGAAAGGAAATATTTGTTCAATTATTAAAACAACCCAGAGAAACAGAAAAGTCATTGGCCCTTCTGTTCAAAATGTTCTGGTTTTCCAGGAGCCTTTGTAATTAAATTGCCAGGTGTTGAATCTGAGTGTAGCTCTAACCCACCCACAGTCTGGGCGTGGATCTAACCCACCCACAGTCTGGGTGTGGCTCTAACCCACACACAGAGCATGGATCTAACCCACCTAGAATCAGAGTGTGGCTCTAACCCACCTACAGATTGTTGATCTAACCTACCTGGAGTCTGAGTGTGGATCTAACCCACCTATAGTCTGAGTATAGCTCTAACCCACCCACAGTCTGAGTGTGGCTCTAACCCACCCACAGAGTGTAGATCTAACCCACCTAGAGTCTGATTGTAGCTTTAACCCACCTACAGATTGTAGATCTAACCCACCCACAGTCTGGGCGTGGATCTAACCCACCCACAGTCTGTGGATCTAACCCATATCCAATCAGAATGTAGCTCTAAGCCACCTGCGGAGTGTAGATCTAACCCACCTAGAGTCTGAGTGTGGATCTAACTCAGCTATATTCTCAATACAGAGCTAAGTGCAGCACCTTCTGCCACATGTTGCCTCTGATGTATCTACAGATGGTTGGAATTGTTCTCATATATAGGACAGATACAGGTCCTCAAAGTAGAGCTTAAATGTGACTTCTATAGTAAAGTAGCAATGGATTTCTACTCCAAGCAGCAGACAAATTTCAGGTGAGGCTTTCTCAGCTGCACAAGAGTTGAGAGTGATTTAATTTTAATCTGCAAAGCTTCAGGCAGAACTCTGTGGTGTGTGCAGCAAGGTAAGTGTAGGCAAAGCAATTGCAAATGAAAGCTTTGCTCTTTGAGGTCTCACAATAGACATGGGCTTGGGGTCCCTTCATTTAGCTATGTGCAAGCTCAGCATCGTCCATGATGTTTTCTTGTGATATTACTTCTCTCAGAATCAGAGAATTGTTTTGGCTGGAAGAGACCTTTAAGATCATCAGGTCCAACCTGCCAGATCACCACTAAGCCACGTCCCTCAGCACCACATCTACATGGCTTTTAAATCCACGCAGGGGTGATGACTGCACCAGGTACTTGAGCACCCAGGCCTTAACAACCCTTTCGGTGAGGAACTTTTTTCCTAATGTCCAACCTAAACCTTCCCTGGTGCAGCTCAAGGCTGTTTGCTCTTGTCCTAGCTCTTGTTACTTGGGAGAAGAGCCTGCCCTGCACTTAGCTCCCACCACAGCTCAGGGAGCTGTGGAACATGATGTGGTCTCCCTGCTGCCTCCTTTTCTCCAGCCTGAACAAGCTCCCTCTGCCACTTCTCACCAGACCTGTGCCCCAGACCCTTCACACCTCACTTTTCACTTCACCTTGCCACCTGGCAAGCAACTGCTGCACACCAAATTGTTGTGGCTTGCAGTTTACTCCTTGCTATTTTGAAATTGCTTCACAATTTCTAGCTGCAGTGGGTTTAGTCCTGGCTTTACTTCCATTCTAGATGCAGTTGGGTTCCTGCAACCTGGGTTGGTTTCTCTGGGCATTGAGGAATGCCAGTGGCAGCTGCATGGCGCTTGCTGTGTTCCAGCTTTGCACTCCTTCAGGCAGCATTTGTGGCAGATGCCAGGGCTGTCAGGGTGACCAGAGTGGTACCTTTTTTCTCCAGGAAGACTCCCCTAGGAGCTGGATTCTTGTATGATCTCTTTTTGCAGAACATGACTGATTCAATGTCACTGACAGGTAATGGCAGTTCTAAGAGCCAGCAAGGTTCTCTTCCCAAAAGCTGCCCGATGCCTTTGGAAGACCAGGCCACTTCTAGCAAGGCTGCTCCACTGCAGACTGATTTCTGTAGTTTGTCTCTCTTCTGTCAGGGTTACAGTCACTGTCTTCTGTACTTCCCTCTTTTGTTCCCTTCTTTCCCTTTGAGTAATCTGGGTGAAGGAGAAGAATTTGTGAGACTATTACTAAACCACATCCAGAGTTGTCTACTCTGCATAGGTTCAGATATCAAATCTTCCGAAGTTTTGTGCAACATGCATTACATAAAGAGCAGTTTGAGACATCTGAACTTTTAGTCATCCTCTTTAACAAAGTGCACATCTTCATACATTTTAAGAGGTGTAAAATGCTTCTGATGTATGAAAGTATCCTAATGAGATGAATGTTCATTAAACATGTGAATCAAAGAGGGGAAAAAAAGTTTGTTAGATGAATTGTTGAGAACTCAGCTAAAGTATTGTATCAAGGATGGACCTAATCTACTGTAGAGAAAATTGTAGAGTTTGGAGAAAGCTATAGCTAAAACTCCTAGAAAGTGAAAAGGAGAGTTCTAATTTTCAAAGAACATCTAAAAACATCTCCAGGTGCCAAAAGGTCAGCAGAAATACAGAAGCCGCACCCAGCACTGAAGTGTAGAATTGCTCCCTAAAAATTCCACCTTCTTCATTTAAAAATAGCAGCAAGAAGTCTGACACAGTTAAAGAGAAGTACTAAGGGGAGTCTTGCAAGCTGAAGGTTTTGTCTCTGCCTTTTTTTTTTTTTTTTTTGGTCACAGCAAACTGTGAGGCAGTTTTCCTGCAGCTGAAGCAAGCAGTGTGGGCCAAAGAGGATGGGATGAGACAGTGCATGACAGGCAGCTGTGATGGAGGATCCTGTCCTCAGAAAGAGTTGCTGCCACAGCTGCCCAGCCCAAGAGGAAGTGAGCACATGGAGAGCTAAGCCTTCGGCCCTCACTGGTCACTCCTGCAAGCTGCCTCTTCCTCAAGAGCACCAGGAAAGGAGCAAGAGGCTCTTCAGCCCTCATTAATGTGCACGAAGCTCATCGGGATGCCGCCAGAGGTCAGCTACCTACTGTCCCTCCAGGTGTCGAACAGAATTGCTACCCGCGCTGCAGCGGATCCCCGGGTCCTGCAGGGGGCTCAGAGCAAAGCTCCTGTGCCACCCTCCGAGGCTGATGTCTCATCCAGTATTTGGGTGGAAGTTGCCCCTCTGCACGCCCGGGAACAGCTTCAGGTGCACGGTTTGGCACACACAGCCCCGAGATGCAAGGGGAATGATGCTTTCAGCCAGTGCTCTGCACTGAGAGCACCCTCTGCTGCCTCTGCAATGTGCTCCTAGACATAAAGCAGTGCTGGGCCTGGAGGCCCCATTCCTTGGGGAGGGCACATGTGTCACGTTGCAAGCATGCAGAGACCCTAGAGGCCAAATCCTGGTCCACCAGCCAGTTTTCAAGGCCATTAGAAGCTGCACCATGGTCCTTTGTTGGAATTTGCAGAGCCAGGAGGCTGCTGGTGCACTTGTCCTGTCCCAGGCTGTGGCTTAGCCAGGAGGTTAACTCTCTGACTGACCTCAGCCTGCCTGGCTGCTGAGCTCCTGTGAGAGTGGGATAAGGGTTGTAACCTACACTGACCAGCATGAGCCAGCTTGGTGCCAGCTCAGCTCCTCTGCCCAGTCCTTGACCTGCACTAGCTCAGAGCACTCCCAGCCCCACAGAACTGGAGCTGTGAAAACCCAGCCCCTCTCCAGCCAGTGCCTCAGTGCTGCTGCTTCAGCTCCAGAACACCTTCTGCACTGAAGGCAGATGCTGTCAGCCTGTCTTTCAGCCCAGCCACATGGGAAGTAACTTGTGGTGATTAAAAGTCTCATGAGCTGACCAGCTTGGAGGCCACTAGGCCCTGGGGATTCTTTAGCACCAGCCAGCATGAGAGAAAATAGCAACTTTTGTCCAAGGGCACAGGTTCTGCAGTGTGCAGGAAATATTCCTGCACATCCATCAGCAACCTTGGCACTGCCAGCCAGCTCTGCCACACTGTGCCTGAGTGACCCTTGCCACGGGACCTGGACGCTGAACTAAGACCTGCTGCTTCCACCATGTGCAGCCAAATCAATTCTCAGACTTGGACATGGTCACTTGCAAGCCCTAAGTGAAGCTGCGGCAGAAAACTGGGCAGGTTGTGCCACCACGGGAGCTCTGCAGAGGTGGCAGTGGCGAGGGGGAGGCCACTTGTGCTGACACCCTACTGCTGCTGGACCATGCTGTGAGTGACAGGCTCTGACCTTGCTGAAACACCTGGCATGAAGGCATGAGCATGTCAGGCAATTAGCAGTCTCCATCTCAGTTAATGAATGAGGATTAAGCAAAGTATTTTTCCTTCTGTGCCCATTTTCTTCTCTCTCCCATCCTCTGGGTAAAACACTCCAGCTATGGCAGTCAGGGATTTTTCCCATATTTAAATAAGGAGAAAAGGATTAAATCTCAGGTTCAGGAGCAAAGGGAACCAAACCTGTTGAGAGCGCTGCATTAGAACAGCCATTTCCAACTTTCTCTGGCAATTAAAATCATCTCCTCAGCACGTGGTGGCAAGGACCACTACTGAAAATAGTTTAATGGGCTGCTGGCTTCAATCTGGTGCCTGCAAAGCATTCAGCCCATGCAGAACAGCCAGCAGAGTGCTGTGGATGCAAACCGACAGCAGCAAGTCCTCGCAGCTGAGACATTTTGCCAGGCGAGCAGGTGAGAAACCTTCTCTAATCTTAGTGTCTTCAGTTTAGTCATTGTTCTGTACCCTGTGAGCTATCATCTCAGTTGGTTTTCTTTCAGAAACATCAAAATAATGTTCTTTTTGCCCATCTGTGACTTATATTCAAGAAAGGTTCTTCACTGGAATGATAAACTGGCTGAACTCTGTCTCGAGCTGCAGCCCATGCAGCCCAGAAGCATGGAGCTACCTTAACAGCATTGAGCTGAGCTTAAGGAAAGACTGAAAATGGAGAATATTGTAACGGGAAAATTCATTCTTAGTAAAAGTCACAACTAAATTGGAAAAAAAAATATTATTCAAGCAATTCTGTGTTCAGCTAACCAGAAAGTATTGAAGACAGCTGTAAAAATGACAGCAAGTGTTCACTGCCTTTGGAAACTCTGTGCCAAATCATTCTGTACCAAAAAGGTTTCCCCTTACTTCAAGAAGAGTTATCATGGATTGAGTCTCACCAGCAGGCGTCCCAGGAAACGCCTGTTCAGTGTTGAGTCACAGAATGGGTTGGGAGGAACCTTAAGGACCATGGGCAGGGACACCTCCCACCAAACCAGGCTGCTCGAAGCCCCATCCGGCCTGGCCTTGGGCATCTGCAGGGATGGGCATCTACAGCTTCCCTGTACCTTTGGCATCTGCAGGGATGGGCATCTACAGCTTCCCTGTACCTTTGCTAGAGTCTCAGCACCCTTGCAGTAAGAATTTCTTCCTTATACCTAATATAACTCTGGCTGCTTTTCACTCTTTGGCTGACTTCAGTCTCATGGAATCACAGCAGAGCTGAGGGACACTGATGTGGATAAGACAAAGGACTGCAAGTGTGCAGTGAGCTGCTCTCACAAATGGAAATGGGTTGCTCCCTCTCATTTTTTTTCTTATGTCTGGACAGTTTTGACTTTTGGGAAAATACCAAGGCAGAAGTATTCCAGATGTTCCCAACTGAAGCTGAGTCGTCCTGCTTGCCATTGTCTTGGGAGAGCTGGATCTGTCTGCCTGATTAATCTTTTCTTCTTCACCTAAGTGGTAAGGGATGCATCTGCAAAGTGCATAGCAGAAGATGTCAATAGTGGAAAGAGAGAGGCTTTAAAGGAGAAACTATCTCAGGTTCCCAAGAAAAAGTGCCAAGCGCATTTACAACCAGTGTCTGAGGGACTCTTGGAAAAGCAGATTTGGGATACAAATATCGCTGATTTCAGTGCTGGTTTGGATAGAATCATAGAAACATTCTGCTTGGAAAAGGCTCTCGAAAACCTCCCAGCGACAGCCCCAAAATGTCAGTGCAATAAGTAAACTTCCCCTGCAAGTTACAGCAGATTTTCTGCTTGCTGTACCACCAGGCTGTGGCTTCTGCTTCACATTTCAGCTTCCAATGTGCAGCCATGTTCTGGTGATCACTCACAGCACATTAACAAAGGATGCTTGCAGTCACTGGGTGCTTTCCACAGAGTCCCAGCAGCAAAAGCACATCCAGACACCTTCTCTCAACGAAGTAAAGCAAAGATCAGACCACCAGAGAGATTTCAGTGGCACTCATCAGTCTGTCCCTTTGAATCCTAGCTGCCGTTGGTTGCCCTGGCCAGCTGAGGATGTGCTTGGTGGCCCTGGCCCAGCTGAGGAGGTGATTGGTGGCCCTGGCCCAGCTGAGGTGCATTGTGTTTGTGTGAAGACTTCCTGAACAGGAATCAATGCAGGTACCCACAGAGCTCAGGTTTTGTGGGGCCAGGCCATGACCTGCTGCAGAGATTTCCTCTGCTGGACTCCTCAGCCTGAGGGGTCACCCTGTGCTGAGGAGCAAATCCATGGTTCTCACTCAGCATCCCTCTGCCAGGGCCGAGGATGTGGCTCGCCAAGGGCAGTTTGGTGGCTCGCTGGCAGCTGACCGTGGCCTCGCACCATAACAGTGCTGTGTGTAATGAGGGCAATGTACTGGCTCGGGTGGTGTTAGTGCTGCACTCAGTGGCAAGTGTCCCCTGGCTTCATTTGGAGAAAAGCAAAGCAAGTCCAATTTTCTGGTGAATCAGGGTGCGTTTTAACCAGCCTAGAGTGGCACAGCGAGCAGATCACAACCCCCAAACGCAGGTTGTGGTGGATGTGGTCCTTGTCCTGAGCATAGAATCAAAGAATCATAGAATGGTAAGGTTGGAAGGGACCTCAGGATCATTTAGTTACAAACCCCTGCCATAGGCAGGGACACC
>VWYK01022511.1:161221-180855 GCA_013399775.1 Semnornis frantzii | reverse complement strand
AGCCTGTCCTCACAGCAGAGCTGCTGCAGCCCTCTCAGCATCTTGCTGGCCTCCTCTGCACTGGCTCCAACACTTCCATGGCCTTCCTGTGCTGGGGGCTCCAGAACTGCACCCAGGACTGCAGCTGGGGTCTGAGGAGAGCAGAGCCAAGGGGCAGAATCCCCTCCCTTGCCCTGCTGCCCACACTGCTCTTGCTGCAGCCCAGCAAACAGTTGCTGTCTGGGCTGCACTCACACTGCAGCCTCATCTTGAGCTTTTCCTCACCCCACACCCCCAGGGCCTGTTCTTCAGGGCTGCTCTCAGCCATTCCCCACCCAGCCTGGAGTTGTGCTTGGCATTGTGCCTACCCAGGGGCAGGACCTTGCACTTGGCCTTGTTGAATGTCCTGAGGTTGGCCTGGGCACAGCTCTGCAGCCTGTGCAGGTCCCTCTGGATGGATCCCTGCCCTCTAGCAAGTGGACTGTGCCACAGCAGCAGCAGCAAGCCTCCAGTACTCTGCTTGCAGATGTTCCTGATGTCCATAAACAATCTCTCAGTAATAAGAACTCAGCCTTTAGCCCTGTCAGGCATTAGGTAGAAAGAGATCAGACATCAAAAGTGTTTTTCCTGGGAAAAGCAGATCTCAACTCCAATTTTAGAGCTGAATTTTCTGAAAACTAATACATCAAACCCAAGAGGAAACATGGAAACAGCAGGACTGGTCCAAGAGTCAGTGCAGGGAGACAGGAGATGTGTTGAAATGCCACAGCCTCCTGTCTTTGTAACAAGATATCTTCCTTTAATTTTTAAATCCAGCTTTGGAAATTTTAAGCCAACATCTGATCTTATGCCCTTTATTCTTCAAGTCAGGCAAGATTTGTGGACAGAAACAGCATGGAAATGCATTGGTGACAACAGCAGAGTGGTGTGAGGGAATGGATCAGGGAGTTGCAGCAGGTTGGGATACACAAAGAGTGGGAGGAGAGAAGAGGAGGCAAGGGCACATTTTCTTAAGATCTGACAATATCCCCAGGCCTTGATCTCCAGAGATGACTCTGGATGTGCACTGCTACCAGCTCAACAGTGCCAGTCTCCCCTCTCAGACCCTCAGCAGGCCACTCACCAGCTCCATCTTTCAGGAACTTGCCTTGAGGGAGCAGGAATGGACCTGAGACAGCAGCACAGGATGACAGAACTTAAGCTTTGAGGTTTAATAGATTTAAGTTCCTTGGCCAGGGCTGAGAAATCACTTTGGGGGCCTTCATTTTGATAACCTGGGGTGCCAGAAAGTTATTTTAAGAGTCTGCAGAAAATCTATCCTGGCACTTCAGGATGGCATGCGGCAGTCACTCTGCAGCCTGGAGGCAGTGAGCTTGCTGAGACAGCCACGGCACAGGGAGCTTTTTCTCAGCTGGTGTTGGTGTCTGCTTCTCCAAACCTAGGGGAAGCAACATGGAAAAGTTGTTGGAATAGCAGTCCCCAACAATGTCACATTGTATAAAGGCAGCTCCAGTCCTGCCACCCACAAAATGGTGGCATTATGCAGCGGGGCAGGCTCTGGGCTTTCAATAGAAACCACAATAAAAGCATTGAATGAAAATGTGATGCTAATTGGTTCAAGGCTTGCTCTGCTTCCTTCTGCTGGCAGCTCCTCCTCTCGCTCAGCACAGACTTGGTATTTCCTGGTCTCAGAGGTTAGGACAAAAGTGCATTTCTGTTTGTGCCGTGGTGAAAGCACACAAAGGCAAGGCTGGGGGGGCAAAGGCGTCGGCAGAACCCCTGGTGAGGGGGATGAATGCAAACACCTGCCAGGTAATCAGCTCAGCCCAGCCCATGCGCTCGTCTGCCTCCAGCGGGCTTCCACCAATCTTCATAGAACCATGGAATGGTTCGGGTTTGAAGGGACCTTTCAAGGTCATCGAGCCCAATCTCTTTCCAGTGAGCAAGGACATCTTCAGCTAGATCAGGTTGCTGCAAGTCCTGACCAAGCTGACAACTTCATGAGAAGCTGATAAGGACCACCTGGAGCACAAAGTCCTGTTCCATAAATGCAAGGTAACCATAGGGATGGATGTTGGGTTCAGAAGGGTCCCTTAAACCCCACCCCTCAGACTACAAAGCCTACTTCCAGCAGCACATTCAGGATCTCCTCTCAAAAGTACCCAGGTTAAAAAGAAGGAACGGTGTGGAAAATTCCCAGCTACTCTGCTCCCCTGCAAGAGCTGTACTGTGGGATAGAGTCCCCATGTGTGCATATTCACTTCCACATATTGCCAATAAGCTCCCTGGCTTCTCTTTATTCGGTTTCCCCCTGGGATGAGCCACTTCTGGCACTCCACTCTGCTCTCACATGTGCAGCTGGAAATGCCCTGTTGGTAAGCCACCAGGATGCCAAGGCCATGCACAGTTTTAGTGAGACAAGTTCTCCTGGGGTGGGGAAGACTCAACATGGAACCCGAAAGTGCCTCTCGTGTCGGAGCCAGGCCACGCCAGGCTGCCAGCTCAGGCACCCGGGGCAGCAGCCCAGGTTCCCGTGGGCTGTTGGCTGTGGGAGCAAGGTGCTGCAGTGAGGAAGGTGCCTCCAGCAGCAGCCAAGCACCTCCCGCTCACAGACAGTGCCCAGCACGTCTGCTGGGTCCACAACTCTTCGCTTGAGACCTGCCCTTCGCACCTGGTGGGACCCTTCCCACAGCTAGGACCCTGCTGCTGCACAGCACCAGCACCCCACAGCCCACAGGAGTGGGCCTTGTGCCCTTCCACCCTCACACATCGGCAGAGAAGAAAGAAACTTTTTGATCATCAAAGTAAACGCCGAGAGGAGGCCTGGGTCAGAGCTTTGGAGAGGTTCCCAGGAGCTTCTGTTCTCCACATGGAGTTCTTTGGCACTGCCTCACCCTCTCCTGCTGTCCCTCTGCAGCCACCATGCATACCCCACGGGGCACATCTGGGCTCTGTCTCCAGCAGGGATGGGGCAGCAGTGCAGTGGCTCCACCTCTTAGCCAGCATGGGACTTGTTCATCCATGACAGCCAAGCTGGCAAGATGAGCATTAGTGCAGCTCCTGCCTCTAGTCCTTGGAACCCTTCTGCCTGGTCCTGCCAGCTGGGGCTCACCCACCTGTGATCAGGGGGGAGAGAGGAGGATTTTATTCCAGTATTTTCTAAGCACTGATGTGCACAGGTGTGGCCGAGGGTAGGGACAGGCCCTGCAGATGCCAGCACTTCACTCCTACTTGTGTCTGGAGGGGTGAAATATAGAGGAATCTTCTTTCTTCCTTGTTGTACTGCAGCTGCATCACATCTTTTCATTTTCCATGGCACAGTCTACAATGTCTCTTTGTGCAGCCTTTATTTTCAGCGTGGAACTTCAAGTGGCTGCAGTCAAAACACTGTCTTGTGATTTTGATTGATTGTTTTGTTTAATCCTGAGCCAGTAAAGAAATCCTCTGAAGACACAGGGCTGTGCTTCTCTGCAGGCTGACCTGGACACACAACAGCCACAGACAGACAGCAGGCGAGTGCACTGCAGCAGAACTCACAGACCTGCTGCTTGCTCTCTGCCAGCTGCAGACAGAGTCTCTGCTCAGGGTTTGGCTGTAGTTTGACTTGCTTCATCCTTGCTCCAAAGAAGAGAATGACAGGGCAGGGACTTTGCTCCATTCAGTCCCCAACAATACTGGCCTCTGATCAAGCAATGAAATCCTACTGCAGGGGCTGCCAAACAACTGAGCTGCTGTTTTGTCTGCCCAGATCCCTGCTCCAAAGCATTTTGCAAACAAACTGGAACACAGCAAGCTCCATCTCAACACAGGGAAAATCTATGGTGCAGGGGTGCTGGAGCACTGGAACAAGCTGCCCAGAGACGTTGTAGAGTCTCCTTCCAAACCTGCCTGGCCACTGTGATGATGAGAAACCCGATGTGAGGGACCCTGCTTTAGCAGGGGCATTGGACCAGCTGATCTCCAGAGGTCCCTTCCAGCCCTGCTGCTCTGGGATTTACACAGCTTACTGCTATGGGACACCTTCCTGCTGCTCTCTCCCTCCCGGGCACAGCTCCAGGCTGGGACCACCAGAACAAGAACCAGCTCAGACTTAGGCCAGGGCAGGGTGGCTGATGTGAAACCCTTAGCTCCACTCGTCCTTTGCTGTCCTCAGGTCTCACCTGCAAAGCAGATGGCTGCAGTCCTTCAGCTCCATGTGCGACACATGGCACAGGGCAGGTTTTCACCTGGCGTTCAGGCTGGAGCAGTGTGGACACTTTCTTCCCAATGATAGCCAATAAATGATAGAAACAAGACAGCAGATGCTAGAAAGAGGAATTCAACCCCTTACAGCCCCATTCAAATGGGCTTTAAGCACAAGAAATGATTTTTAAACTGCAATGAACATCACCAGATGTGCATTTCAGATATCCATGTTTCCCATTGTGACTCACTCAGAGACGCTTTTCCTGGGTAGCATTCTCTGGGCTTACCTCTCTGTGTGCACATTTTCCTTACCCTAAATGTGGAATAACTCTGAGAGACTGTAATCCAAGAAAAACTAAAAAAAAAAAAACAACCAAAAAACTTCAATATTGTGTAACAGAGTGCAGGACAAGATCCTGGTATCAAAACCTGCTATTACTATGAAGTAGCAAAGAGAAGTTCCTCACTGTGAGGATGCTGAAGGACTGGAGCAGGTTGCTTGGAGAGGCTGTGGATGCCCCATCCCTGGAAGTGCTCAAGGGCAGGCTGGAAGGGACTTTGAGCAGCCTGATGAGTGGGAGGTGTCCCTGCTGATGGTAGGGTGTTAGCGCTGGATGATCTTCAAGGTCTCTTCCAACCCAAACCACTTTATGATTCTAAACCCAGGTTGCCATCCCTGTGTCCATGGATGTCTTGCAGGCACTGTTGGGAGTGTTCACACTCCCCTGTGGGCTCAGTAACCCTCAGTCTGTATTTAAGGACAATTTACTCTTTGTTTAGGAGACATCCTTAGACTGAAGATGTCTTCAAGCAGCACCTAGAAGAAACGCATGGCACAGGTGTTTGCACCAGCCTGACCTCCAAACCTTAGCCCCTGTCGTTTGTGCTACAGCTGCTCATTACAAGCGGGCTGGTGCAGGGATGCATCCAGGACAGCTCGAAAGCAGTGCAGCCCCTCCTGGGGACTTGTGTGAGCTGCAGAGCAGGAAATCTGCAGCATGTGTCTGGAAAAGCAGTCACACTGCAGAAAACTAGGACAAACATGTAGGGAAACCAGGGCCGTATGGGGCTAAATAAAAATGTGGTATCTCTTCCTGGTGAGGCTGGGAGTGCTGCAACATCCTCCAGTCAGTGAAGGGTTTTTCACTGCAAGCACATGGTAGTTACTGTAACATCCTGGCAGCTGGGAGGCCTCCTGAGAGGCTCTGTGATGCAAAGCTGAAAACTCCTGTGTCTGTGTTCATATTAATGCTCTATAAACAAAAACCATGCTCTGTAAACAGCTATATCCATGCCCACGTTGCAAAGGTGTCACAGAAAACCTGAGGTGCTGCACTAGTAGCAGGTGCAGTGAATCACACTGAGAAGCCTGGAACTTGCTGTTCGCTGTGGGAACGGAAACTGTTTCACAGTTGTAATTTGGAGATTTCTGGTCTTTTGCAGTACCTGTACAGAAAATTCCCATCTCCTCTGCTCTAACCTCAGGGCATCAGCAGACAGCTGTTATGAAATGCAGCGAGGCCTTCCTGCTTATCAGGGAAAAGAGGAGAGGGGACAGAGCAGAAGCATCAAACTGATACCTTCTGAACATTTTGTGTTTCCCAGCACAGAAGATCGTTCATGCCCTGATCTTTCCTTGGCCTTGGGGTCTAAAGACAACCACTCCCTGGCGACCTTCACAAAGCCTTGTGGAAAGATTCATGTATGAAAAACCTCAGGATACTGCGCTAGCTGCTTGTGCTGATCAGCTACATCCCCCACAGGCCCCTTTGCCTTGTCCTGTTGAAGCAGCCAGTCCAGCAAGTGCCAGGCTGGTTCCCCGCAGTGGAGGGATTTGCCTGCATGCAAGGCCTGCCCTGCTCTCTCCCCACCTGGAGCTCCCTGTGCTCTGTTGCCCATACACAGGTTGGGTCTCCTAAGCAGTTGTTTGGCTGTATTCCAGTGCCAAGCTGCTTCACGAGACAAGGAGCTGGCAGAGATCTTCTGCTCTCAGGGACCAGGTTCAGTTAGGGACAATGCCAAGCCAACACAGCTGCTCTGTCTCCTGACGCTTGCCAGGCTTGAAGGTAGGCAAGGCAAACCCAAGTCTGTCCTGCTAGAGGCTTCCTCAAGGTCTGATGTGGATCTGGGGGCAACATGAAGCCATGGGTTGGCTTTGGCTGGATGCCAGGTGTCTACCAAAGCTGCTCTGTCACTCCCTCCCTGGGCTGGGGAAGAAAGGCAGCCAAGGGATGTGGGTCGAGACAGGCACAGGGAGATCACTCCGCAGCTGCCACCACAGGCAAGACCAACTCAGCTTGGCACAGTTGGCTTCATTTATTATCAGTCACAGGGAACAGGTCTCACAAGCTGGTCTCCTTTACAGACCAGGGACCAGATCACTCTAGCACCAGCCGTGGTGTCTGTAAAGTAAATCAGCTGACCTGCTAGGGCTGTACTTGGAGCCTTTCATCTCTCTCTGCCCCAACTTCTCCGGTTCTCCAGCACTTTAGTTCCTGAACTTCACTGTTAAAATTCCCAGTTTCCTGGCTCTTCTAGCAGCTGGCTTAGCAAATCCTGCCCACTGTGCTGCTGGACACCTGCAGCTTTGGCCTCCTCAGGTTTTACCACACTCGTGTTAGTACACTGATGCTCTTCAAAGTGCTTTGAACCCTCTGGCTTCAGAAGCTCCTGAATTTGATTGCTTACTGAATTATTCTGTTTCAAATGCCCGTCCTAGTTCATGCTGTGCTGCCCTCACCCCCCAGCCTTTAATTACAGGGCAACAGGTACCTGCCAGGGTGTGCATCAAGGAACAGCACATATAGAAAAAAAGAAAAACTTTGAACACCAGCTTAATGTATAAATTCAGGACTTGTCATAATCCAGTGTTGGCCACAGGACAGGACAGCTCTGCAGCACCACCTGCCAGCTCCAGAACATCACCTGCTCACCCTTCAGTCAGCACAGACACCAAAAACACTTACATGTGGGCTGGGACAACATGTTCCAAAATGCACCTCTGACCATATGACACAGCATTGTCAAGGGCTGACTCATGTACCTCTTGGAAGGTGTTATTTAAAAGTAGAAGGCTTTAGGTTTTTTTTTTCCTTTCCACTTTCTTTGTTCGGTTTTTTGGTTGGTTGGTTTTTTTGTGTCATGTGTTGATAGTGCTGAAGCTAAAGATGCCTTAGCAGTTAGGTAACATCACTGTGAGGCAACACAGCCCTTCACAAATGCCGTTCAATAATTCAGTAAGTACTGACCTGAATACTTAGTGTGAAGTCTCCAAAGAGGACTTTTTTAGTGGGGGTCAGTGGTTCTTTTGCCCTTTTCCTGCTGTACCAAGCTGCAGGATGACTGAAGAATTCACCGAAATAATCAACACAAAGATGGCCTTGTGTTTGCTCGTGGCAATAAGAGGTTTGCTTTGGTACCTTTGAAACCCCTCTTAGTTGAATGGAGGTTTGAGAAGGGATTTGTATTTGGCAGCATGGATCAGAGTGAATTTGAAAATGGGGACTGCCCCAGTCCTGGGAGGGTCATGCAGGAGAGAGAAGTGGGCTCATGATCAGCAGGCCGAGGGCAGTGGTTTGGAACTGGAGCACGGAAGATTTAGGTTGGCCATCAGGAGGAAGTTCTGCACAATGAGGGTGGTGAAATACTGGCACAGGCTGCCCAGGGATGTGATTGAGGCCCTGTCCCTGGAGACATTCAAGATTGGACCTGATGTGGCCCTGGGCAGCCTGATCTGGTTGGAGGTGTCCCTGCTGACTGCAGGGGGGTTGGACAAGAAGCCCTTTGAGGGTCCTTTCCAACCTGCTGCAGCCTTGTGAATGTGTGATGACTGTGTGAATAGCATCAGTGCCATGCTGCGTGTGGTACTGCTGGGTAGCTGTGGTCCGTTTGCCTGGCTCTCTGTGTCCTTTGTGTTATGTGAGGTGCATTGACTTACATGTGAGTTATGTGTGACTTATTTGAGTTACATATGAGTTATTAATGGACATCATGATTTGCAGCACTCGCTGTCTGGGCATAGTGTGCTGCTGTGGCAGAGAAAGCCAACATGATGCTGGGTTAAATCATCACCAGCACAGATAAAGAGGTCATGATCTCGTTCTACTCATTGCTTGTCAGGCCACCTCTGAAATCCTGGGTCTAGTTTTGGTCCCTGTTGTACAAAAGAGTTGCGGACAGCCTGGAAAGGCTCCAGAGAAACATCAGAGCAGCTGATCCTTGAGGCCCCTTTCCCAGTGTTCCAAGTTTCTGTGATTCTACCAGCTGCAGTGAGCTGTGTGTGTGCTCTGTAGCTCCAGAACTTCGCCTGGTGCAGTTCTGGGGAAGCCTTTGGTAACTTCTTGCAAGCATGGCTCAGTAGGGTGTGAGCCAGCGCAGCAGGTTTTGCCCACCCAGCATCAGGCATGCCCCTTCCTTTCTCCGGGGTTCTTTTGCCTGCTGTCGGCTCCCCTTCGCGGGGGCTGCACTTTAGGGCAGCGCAGCCGGACCCGGCCGGCCCTCAGCGCCCTGCGGCCGCGTTCTCGGCTCTGCGCTGCCCTCTTGTGGCGCCTGCTGGCCTCGCCGCTCGTCAGCTCCTGCCGGTCCCTAGCAGACAACCCCCCAAAACCGCAGCCGCAGGGATGCGATGGCAACGCAGGCTACCAGGTTTTGGCAAAAGCCGTGCTCCACTCCAGCTCTCTGCTTCTGCCCCATATTGTCTCCACCAGCAGCATCACCCCCCATTACCCATCACTCTTGTCACAAGAGGCCCGGCTCAGATGCCTGTCCCCATCTTTCTTACAGGCCCCTTTAAGTACTGAAAGGCCACCAGAGGGTCTCCCCCAGCCTTCTCTTCTCCAAGCTGCACACCTTGCAACTCTCTTAGCCTGGCCTCACAGTAGTGGGCTTCCAGCCCTCCCTCTGATGACTTCTGTGGACCTTAAAACTGAAGAGCAAGGGCATGGCTGCTCTGGAGGTAGGGAGCTGGGTACCAGCTGCGCTTACATCACCCACTGGGGCCTGTTCTCCAGGGACTGGAAGGGATGGACGAGTCACATCACTAGCTTGGGACTTCTCACTCCTGGGAACATCAGAGTAGTCAAAATGTAGACAGTGCATCTGGACACAACTCTTATTACTTCTTCCTGCATACATGATTGGAGAGCAGTTAATTTGGTGGGGGGCAGAAAGCAGATGGACACACAAGGATGCTGGTTCAAACAGCCTCTGCCCCTGCCAGCCCAGCTGCAGAGACACCAAGACACCTACGTCTGCTCGGAGGGGCAACTTTTCCCCAAGCAAATATCTGCTGAGGAACGAGGAGGCTGAGAGATGGGAGGTATCTCTTCTCTGGAACGTGACATGGTAATTGCTCTCCATGCCTCTTACCAACCTTGCTTTCTGCTAATTGTGAGCTAATACACACACAGCAGGTCTCTCATTTGCCCAGCAGCTTCTAACCTAGCAGTCCATTAAGCCCCTGACACACTGGCAATCATTTTAAGGGTCTTTCTATTGACTGAGGCAGCCCAGATAGCAGGCAAATTTTAACGTGAGCTGTGACCTAGAAGCAAGGGCCCTCAGCTGGACACTGACAAAACCAAGGCTGAGTATGCCCCTGGCCTCAGCCAGGCATGAGATCTTTCCCCTGATTGCAAGTGGAGAGCTGGTATGGACAGATGTGTGGATCAGCCCCCTTGGCAGCATATTTGCCAATTGGACCTGCCAGGCCACCACCTGGCAGTGGTATGGCAGCTGCTCTGCGCTGACCACTTGGTGACAACTGGAAGTGCTACCAGAGGAACAACAAACAAGTGATAGGACAAGAGGAAATGGTCTCAAGTTGCACTGCAGGAGCTTTAGTCTGGACATTGGGAGCAATTTCTTCCTTGAAAGGGTTGCCGAGCACTGGCAGAGGCTGCCCAGGGAATTGGTGCAGTCGCCATCCCTGGGGGGATTTCAAAGCCATGCAGCCGTGGTGCTGGGGGACATGGTTTAGTGGTGGCCTGGCAGTGCCAGGTTAACAGTTGGAATCAGATCATCTCAGAAGTCTTTTCCAGCCCGAATTCTGTGATTCTATGTTTCTTCAGAGTCAGGCACTCTCCTTGGGAACGCCAGCTCTCGGGCTGCAGTTGCAAGTTCCTCCCGTGGACATCATACTCGTGTTGTTTCGGCTCCCACCTTTTGTTCCTCCGCTGCCCGTGCCCAGCGCCAGGTGGCACCGCAGCACAGGGATGGGTGTCGGGCAGCGCCTCGCCGAGACAGCTCCGAGTCGGCAGCGCCTGTGCGTCGCGCCCCTGTGCCTCCTGGGAGCGATAGGCGCAGCTGGAAATGTCCCGGCAGAGGCAGGCACTAAGCAGGTACTCAGAGAGCCAGCTCGAAATGTCCCGGCAGAGGCAGGCACTAAGCAGGTACTCAGAGCGCCAGCTCGAAATGTCCCGGCAGAGGCAGGTACTAAGCAGGTACTCAGAGCGCTGTCAGCTCCACCCTTCCTCCGGCCGGCTGGGCTGGAGCGCACAGCTCCGTGCGCCGCAGCCAGCAGCCAGCGCAGCACCATGGTCCGTCCCCAGCGCTACCTCGTCTCCTCGGCAGCACATCCTTTGCTTTGACTGTGCTTCTTCTGGCCCACCGAGATGCCTGCCCCAAGGACGCAAGGCTTGCAGAAAAGGCATTTCCTATCCTTGGGCAGCAGTGAGAACATCTGCAAATGGGCCTTTCTTCATCCTACATGGAGACTGTGCTGTGAGGCTGGAGGGAAGCCACTGAATGGCAGAGGGACAGTCTGAGGGACAAAGAAGGGCCTGGCACCAGCACTGCCGTACACTCAAGGAACTCAGACACTGCTGTTTTTATCCAGGATCACCAGAGCAAAACTCTTTTGGAGTTTGGACTAGAGAGCAGCACCCTTACCTCCAAGATACCCTCTTGAGGGCTTATTTGCTGCTTAGTCGTGCCACAACCTAGCAGTAAAAGCAGCCTAATTAGAAACTTTGAGAAGGATCACAGACTCCAAACAGATCAGCTACAGCTGTCATCCTTTCCCTGTCTGCTGCTGTGCTACGCATAACACACTGACACTTGCTGCTCTTCCTGACCTTATCCATACCTGGACATGGGTGCTCACCACTGCCCACCATCACACAGGGAACCTTTAACCTTCCTCTGAGTCAGAAGACCCTGATCTAGCAGGATGCTGGTATGAGTCAGCCTAAACCAGAATTTTCACCATGATTTAGGTTATACACATAGGTAAAGAGCACAGAGGAGCTCCCTGCCCAGGAGTGAATTGCATGGGTGTGCTGGAAGAGGTTAGAGCTCAGTACCTTACCATGTGGCACAAAAAAGTGCCTGTCGTTCATGGAATTCATGCTCATGCTAAAAGATAACACAGGTAGCAGTCCTGAGAACTAATGAATACAAAATAACATCATTAGATGATGGTGGCAGCTGACAACTGAATGGAAATGTTTAACCATGGTGGATCAGGGGAGCAAATACTCTGTGCAGAGCTATCCTGAACACACAGCATGAACAGAGCTGCCAGAGATCTTTAGTGTAAATAAATTATTGACTGAAAGTGTTACCAGGGTGAACTCTTTTTCAACAGCGAATTGCCAATTGGAAAAGGACCTAGAAATGGACTTCTGTGACAAAATATCTCTCATACCCTCAATCACATTCACGTGGACTTGTGAAGCTTTCAGCCCTAGCTCTCAGCTTAGGAACAGGAGCTGACACATCTCCATGGAGGGGTTACCCTAAGCATTTGTAAACCTCTGCCTGAGTCCTTCAGCAAGTCGTACTGTGGGGTCCAAGGCACACATGAAGCCAGCTAGGGATCATTCCTTGGGCCTCTGATACCTGCTAGCTGGGAATCAGTTCCACCTGACTCTCAGAGAAGGAACAATCAGTTTAACCTTTGGCAGCATTTTAATTTGTCTCTGACAGAAGTCCCTAGCTTAGAGAGACCTGAAGGAAGGCTGCAGACCAACAGTGACCCCAGCCAGGTGTCCTTGCAGTCAAATACTGAGGTGGAGCACACCCACAGTGTGGTGTGTCTGCTTGACTCAGATAGAAACTGTCAGATAAGCCACAGCCTCTCTAGAGCTTTCAAAATGTTGTAGGGGTTTCTCTTTGTTTATTTTTCTCATGTTTATATCTCAACCTTTGTGAATTGGATGCAGACATCTTTCCTGGAGAGGGAAGCACCTGGCTGGGAAGCACCTGACTGATGGGGTGGCACCTCCTTTCCAGGAGGGTGCAAGGCATTATGCAACCTGTCTGCCTGTGCATCTGAGAACACCACTTCACACGGATTTAAAAATGCCTCTTTCCTTGAATGGCGAAGAGTCATTGTGTAGAAGCTACCAGAAAGCTCCACAAAGCTCTCCAGGGCCAGGACTGCCCTTTCCATCGAGCCCACCAGTGGCTTCCAGGGCAGAGGGGTGAGTGGCTGAACGAATGGTACCTATTTGTGTTTACATGAGCAAAAGGTGGAAGGCAATGGATTTGCTGTACTGAGCACTGAGATTTCAGTCAGAATGCACACATTTCTGCTACAGGAGCTGTGGCCCTGAAAGCTCATTTATCTTGAAGATATGAATTAGACTTGGAAATTTATGTAAATGCAATTATCCTTTATCTGTGATTTGAAATTAAGGAAGCGTGAGCGCCTCGGTGTGAGCAGAGACCGCTGGCGAAGGTGCTGACAAAGAAAAAAGGGAACGAAATTTTGGCTTGAATTCAATTAAAAATTTTAATGGCTAAATGACATTGATAGTTTGAGAAAATGAATGGATAACATATATTGGAAATGAGATTATAGGTGTAACTGGAGGAGGCTGATGCCAGTTCAGCGTTGCAGCATCTCAGAGAAGGTTAAACTTCAGCGACCCCGTGGAGAGTGTAAGACATCATCACTGAACCAATGCTCTCCCACTCCACTCTTTTGTCGGAGGTAAAAGAGGTTGTAATAAACTGAAAGGCAAGATGCTTTACATTCTCATCAGGAGACCCTGGTGTAACTGTTGTTGTGAAGTGTGCTGACTGAAGGTGAGAGTCTCAGCTCACCATTCGGCTTCTCTTTGGAATGGGAACAATGTAAATATCCACGCACAAAAATACAATTTAAAAAAATAAAAACTCCTTTAAGCACTGTATTTGTGACAAGAAATTTACAGGTCATGTCCTCTGCCATAAAAAAGCATCATCAAAAAGAACTTGTGCCAGTTTTGTATTAAAAGGCCTATAGAAATCTCTTAAGATTGCCTTCGTTGTTGGCAGCATCGGTCCCAGATTTCTGTCTTCGGGTCGCCTGGTGTTGGACGCAGGACTCTTTGTGATCAGAGCTTCTTGCTTCTCACTGAGCGGTCCTGTGGAGAGACAGAATGTGACCTTCAAGTGTTTCACCCCAAATGCTCATGCTAAAGAAAACAAATGACCAAAGCAAAAGGTTTGCCAGGGAATGACAAATGGGATTTGTGTTAGCAGCAGTGATGCTTCAGAATATTGAATACAGGCTTTGATCAGCAGAATAAATCACTGTTAGTAAATACAGAAATGAGAAGTTTTCCTTTCACATTAACTAATCATTTCTACTACAAGCAGCATAAACAATTTTGAAGGGAAAAAAATTTGTTCTCAGAAAACAATGATGCCACTGACTAGAACTGCCTGCCCATTCTGGAGATGCAGTTCATAGAATCATAGAATCACACATTCGTAGAATCGTGGAATCGTAGAATCATCGAATCAACCAGGTTGGAAGAGACCTCCAAGCTCATCCAGCCCAACGAAGCACCCGGCCCCAGCCAATCAACCAGACCATGGCACTAAGTGCCCCATCCAGGCTTTGCTTGAACACCTCCAGGGACAGCGACTCCACCACCTCCCTGGGCAGCCCATTCCAATGCCAATCACTCTCTCTGGCAAGAACTGAATTGTTTCATACTGTGAGCTCCTTCCTTGATGTGAGTAGTCTAACATTCAGCAGAGACTCCACAGGCTTCACTTGTGCAAGCCCTGTTTTTGTTTGGAGGCTGCCAGGAGCTCAAGGTGGAACACAAGTAGAGTGTTGCCCCTGTTCCAGGAAGAGATGTAAGCCCTTGGCATGTAGATGTGGCACTTGGGGACATGGCTCAGTGGTGACCTGGCAGCGCTGGGTTAACAGCTGGACTTGATGGTCTGAAAGGTCTGTTCCAAACAACTCCATTATTCTATGATTCAGTGCACTTGAGCAAGATGAAAACCCCACAGACTTTTCCAGCACAAACAATATTCAGCAAGGGGATGCCAAACTCTTCATCTGTTCAGTCTGCTGCACTCAAACTTTCTCAGCATCTTAGGCCAGTGTTTGGACCAGCCAGACTCTTCTGCAGGCACATTTGCATCCTCTCGCTACTGTCAGATCAACATTGGGCAACATTTTGCCTGCCAGCCTTTCTCCCAGAAATAGCAACAGATGTCTCAATCGACACAGCACAAACACTTTCCTCCCCCTCCCTGGCCAGAAACACAACCTTTCCCTGGGAGCAGACTGGGGGTTTGCATCTACACCGCTGCAGCACTTCAGGTTGTTCAGACCGTGCATACAAGCTCATGATAAACAAGCCCTGGCTGCCTTCAGGAGCAGGGCTGCCTTTCGTGTGGTAAGACATATCCCTGCCTTCTGAACAGGTGTGATTTTTTTCCTTGATACAGTTTTACTAAGATCCTCTCATGCCAGTCTTACGGGGATTTGGGAATGTTAGTTGGGATCGACTCCAGGCAACAAGACCGAGGCATTCGCCAAGACAAATTCCCACCTGTCTCTCTTAGTAAAGCACAAATGACCTAGAAGGACAATCAGCATTTCTTGGGCCTGTCTCACAACAGCCATGAGACACCTACCCAGATCCAGGAACTGGAACACCATGTGCATGGTGTACCTCATGTTTGAAGCGTGGTCCTCCAAGCGAAGAACGAGAATCTGATCTTTGTTGAAAACCGTGAGCCAGTCCAAAAGATAGACGACGTAGAGTCCCACCTGCAGCCTGACCTGGCAGCACAGAAACAGGGCAGAAATGCATTCCTCCAGCAACAGCTCCAGCACAACAAACCAACACTTGCCTCTCCTCCCGGGCAAAAGCCCCAAACGTGTGCTGCTGCTGCACACAGGAAGATAGGATCTGAAGAGCTTTCACTCTCCCTCTGGTTCTCAGCACAGCACAGGCAGATCTCTGCACATGGCTCTCCTGCTGGCTGCAGATGGCCTTTCACCAGCAGCCTGGCTGTGCACTGCCTGCTCCCACACACCTGCATACGAGTGCTGCAGAGACTACAACGAGCAGAAGGATGCTCAGCCACCTCACCCCACCTCACAGAGACACTGAGAGCCTTCATCCCCTGGGTGAAGAGCAGTGAAGGGAACATGACTACCTTTTGAGCAGGGCCTGTTGCAACAGGACAAGGGGTAAGAGTTTTAAACTAAAGGGGTCATCTAGATAGAAGGAAGAAATTGTTTTCACTGAGGGTGGTGAAACACTGGCCCGGGTTCTCCAGAGAGGTGGCAGATGCCCATCCCTGGAACCATTCCAGGTCAGGTGGGAGAGGGCTCTGAGCAACCTGCTCTCGTTGAAGATGTCCTTGCTGACTGCAGGGGGACTGGATCTTTAAAGTTCCCTTCCAGCCTAAAACATTCTATGACTTCATGTTCTATGCTTAGTCCTGCTGCCTGCTCCAGGTTGTAAGGCTGCTTATTTCACTTTGAGTATCAGCTGCACCAGACCACATTGCCATAAGCAGTACAAACGGTCACATTCAGTGGCAGGAATTAGATTTGGGTGTATTTCCTTGTACCACCTGATTGCAATAATGAGCTCTAGATGTAGCAGTGACTGCTAGACAGCATTAATGGGGCACATGAGGAGAGCACCAGGCTGTGTTAGACCAGAGATGTGCACAGGCAGGGTTTCAGCCTGTCCTGACCTCATCTCTGGTTTTGTTCCCTCCTCAGTTTTGCATAACAAGCTGAAACATAAAAAAGGCATATGCTGGTTTGAGGCCAGTTGGAATATTCTAATGAGAGAAATTAGATCATTGGTTGTAAGAGAACAATAATGTTAGAGTCTGTACCATTCACTGATTTGCTGAAAGGCATAAAAAGACAAAATGTAAACAATTTGTCCCTATTTGCCTTCTCTCCTAAGCATTGGATCTATTTCCTTGTCCTTTACACCACTCTCACATCTTCCACTAACAGATAACAAATAAGCTTTGCTGATTGTTTTGTCTGTCTGGGAGAGAGAGGCTTCAAGCCTCTGGGCAGTTTCTTTGTCTGGGAGTTTGGATTTCTGTGTTATTTCTAAGTTGTATGTGATTGTAAATACCTGTAACTGCATTGTGTGTATATGCTTCTGAAGTCAGCTTTGCTGTACACAGAGCTTTAGCTCACTGCCAGGCCATCTGAGTTGGTCTGGGCAATTTCAGTAGTTGGGGGGTGGGGTGGGCAGTCTCTCAACCCACCACAGGGCAGGCTGCTGCACTGAAAACTGCAACTTCCAACTGTGCTCATAAATACTTTTCCAAATCCCTTCAGGCTCAGAAGAGAGGAGCGTGAGTCCCAGGTCATAAGCATCTTTCATAAAAGGGACTTGGCTGCTCCGAGCGCATCAGTGCAGAGCCCATTGGGCCAGGTGACCACAGCCTGCCCTGCTTCCTGCCTGTCCCACAGGGACACATCAATTCCAGTAAAAGTAAGCCACATCTGGAGCCACTGCTAAGCCATTCTTTTGACAATGACACCCCCCACTGCTTGCAGGAAGACATCTCTCAGCACTGACTATGGCTAGGACACTGCTCTCATTTCAGGGCTGTATCAACCAACAGCAAACCAACATTGCTCTGGCAGAGCCACAGAACCAGCAGCCTCATGAGCTCCCCAGGCAAACACCCCAGCTCTTCCAGCACAGCAAACTCTGCACATCACAGACTCCAGCAGCTTGGCTGGAGCAGCTACCAAAGCCTGCCGAGGAGCACACTTCACACTGTTGTTGCATGGGCAAAAGCTTCTTCTTCAGGGGGTTGCCTAAGGCAACAAATGAAGATTGCTTCTGGACCCTGATGATGAAGAGGGAAATCTTTCCTTCTGAGTCTCTGTGTGCCTTTCTCTCCCTACAGTGGAAGAAGTGTATTTGTGCAAGCAGGTGGCTGGAAAAGACTGCCCAGGTACCAGCAGTGGTACTGCCCAGGAGCAGCTCTTGTCTCTGGAGGTCCTGGAGGCTATCACCAAAGAGTGGCAGCTGCAGTGTACCAGCCTGCTGCTGCAGGACCCAAGCCTGTGTAGTATGGCCTTTGATGGCTGCTTTATCAGGCAGAGACAGCAATAACCTCACTCCAGAGACAGAACTATTCCCTCTGAGTCTTTCACAGCCTGAGCAAATAAAAAAGGATGAAATGGTGAACTGGCCAGATGTGATACTTCAAGTCAGTCTCTCTCATATTTTCTCCCTGCCTCAAGCTAAATTTGAATCCAATTCTATACTAAAAGTGTGAGGTTTGGAATACCAAGCCTGTCATACTCACCTATTCCCCTGCCAGCAGTTTCTGATGGGCACAATTTATGCCAAAATAAAAAAAGAGAAAGGTTTTATCCTATTATTGGTAGCCTTCTCTTGAGAAAGAATACATCATTTACTCTGATTTTCAGGCAATTTGACACCACAAAGACCCTCACCAGAGCTAGCTTTTGGAGAGGTGTGCAAGAGGAAGTTTAGGCTTCGAGCTGGACTCTAACTGCATGAGTGCTGTTGGCATTCAGCAGGGAGCAGGCTGAGGAGACAGCTGAGCCCTACAGCAGCTCTGACGTGCTCACAGTTAGCTAGATTGAGGTGATCTGCTTTTCCAGTGGCGGGGAGAGCACTTTACCTGTGGTGCCCATGTGCCCTGTGTTTTGGTGCTTTACCCTGACTCGCTGTACCCCTAGCAAGCAGGCACCCCCTGCTCGCGCAGATACGCACGGGCATGGCGTTGTTGAGGCTGTTGTTGTAGACGCAGGCTCTCAGGGAGAAATCCAGCACACAGCTTTCAAACAGCTGCAGGGATTCTGACACCTTCTCGTGGAAGTCTTCTGCAGATTTATTGGCACTTGCAAAGTAGAGATAATCTGAGTACAACCTGCGGGTGAGAGCAGGGAGGTAAGCGGCAGCAGACGGGAGGGGCAGTTGTGTACCTGGCGATGGCCTTCAGTGGATCCTGCAGTGTCATCAGGGCATGATGATGCCTGTGCTCCACCTGCCCAACCAGGACACAGTTTCTCTTCACTTGGGTGAGTTTAGACACGGTGCCACCCACTGCAGGGACTTGCTGAATGCCATCCCCACTTTCCAGTTCAGCATCCCTTGGGAACCCGATCCCAGCAGTTGTGCCAGCCAAAATCTTTCCTTCCTGAAGGCAAGTTGTGCAAATGTGCTGCCTATGAACAGCATAACTGGGAGCCCTCTCTGTGTGGTGCTCCTCTCAAAACCTTAAAGACAATTTCAAAGCCAACGGAGGAATGGAACAGGTTAGAGAGATTTTCATTATGCTCACCAAGCTGGCTACCACCAGAGTAGGCAAGAGCCCACATTTCCTGTGTTTTGCAGAAACATCCACCTCCAGTCCTGTGTTGACTTTCTGTCAAAACCTTCTAATTTACAGAACTCCAACTCTTGGGGTTTTTAAAGCTAAAACAGTACAGCTAGGTAAATGGCTCACACCTCTGCTCCAACCTGCAGTGCCGCCTCCTCCAAGCACAGATGTGGTGCTGAGGGACATGGCTTAGCACCAGACTTGGCAGTGCTAGAGAATAGTTGGACTCGATGACCTCAAAGGGCTTTTCCAACAGAAACAACTGTAAGGTTCTACAAGCAATCCACCTTCACCTTGAGGACATCAGGACGCAGGGCCATGACTGTACACAGCTTGCAGGCAAGCAGAGCCCCTGCATCAGCTGCTGCTGGGAGCAACAGCAACCAGCCAGAGGAATGTCTCTAAGTTATCACAGAGAAGCATCCCCTCATTGCATGTTTTAGCACAGGATTTACAGCAGCTTAATATCTGAATTCAAATCCCTTTTGGTGGTGGTGGTGGTGAAACAACCCAAAGCTGCCAGCAGGTAGATGACCTAATTCAGCACTGGTGCCTGAAAGCTTGCTTAAACTGCCCCACCATCGCTTAGCACGAGTCTTGGCAGAATGCTTGGACTCGATGATCTAGGGAGGCTTTTCTAACCCAAACAACTCTGTGCTTCTGTGGTTCTGAGTACGGCTCAAAGAGAGAAAGAAATGTTCTCCCATGGCACAAAGGCCACTTCTGCTGGCACTGGAACTTTGCTGAGGCTTAGAAACCATTAGGCTGTGGCTGCTCCCTCCCTGGAGGTGTTCAAGGCCAAGCTGGACAAGGCCTTGAGTGCTTTGTTCTAGTGGGAGGTGTCCCTGCCTATGGCAGGGGGTTGGAACTAGAGGAATCAGTGCAAC
>VWYK01022511.1:143877-160954 GCA_013399775.1 Semnornis frantzii | reverse complement strand
AATGGGTTTGAAGTGTCAGAGGGGAGATTGAAAGTGGATGTTAGGAGGAAGTTGTTTGCAGTGAGGGTGCAGACACTGTGAGACACTGGCACTGTGAGTGTGCGGTGAGACACTGGCACAGGTTGCCCAGGGAGGTTGTGGCTGCTCCCTCCCTGGAGCTGTTCAAGGCCAGGTTGGAGGAGGCCTTGAGTGACCTGTGCTAGTGGGAGGTGTCCCTGCCTATGGCAGGGGGTTGGAACTGGATGATCCTTGAGGTCCCTTCCAACCTTACCATTCTATGGTTCTATGACTAAAGCCCCAGCAGTACTGCAGCACTTTGGAGACAGCTTTATGATACTGAGGATTCGCTTCCCCAGGTGTGCTTGCAGCACCAATCTTACAGCAGCCACCTCTTGAGAACATTCCTGAAATCCTCCAGACCCTTCAGCCTCTGTCCAAAGGCACAGGTGTCCAGGACAGGCTCGGAAAGTCCTGGCTTATTTAGGTTTCGCTTTACTGCTGCAGTAACCTTTACTATTCCACTTGCTTCATTTATTTTTTAACTCCTCCAGATTTCCACAGGTACTTAAAAATTCATCATTTAATTTAGAAAGTTTAGGCCCTAATCCAGCAAAGCCTTTAAGCAGAGGAGCAGCCTCTGCACTCAGCATTTACATCACAGTTTTGGAAGAACAGGATCTGAACTCCCATATGAAAGAAATGAAGACTTTCTGTGCCTTGCAAGTGGGAGAAAAGGGATCAGTTTGTGTCAGGATGCTTTTAGGTTGGGCTTTTTGGGTTGTTTTTCTGGTTGTGTGTTATTGTTGTTGCTAGTTTGGTTTGGGTTTTTTACACATCTTTTTAAAAGAAAAGTAACAGCAAGCTAGAGAAGATGAGAAAAGGAAACAGGAAAAAAAAAGCCAGCCTGTCCTTGGCTGACCCCCAGCAGTGTGGCAGCTGGCTAAGGGAGGGGACTCTGCCCCTCTGCTGAGACCCCCCCCCCAGCGCTGGGGCAGCTCTGGAGCCCTCAGCACAGCACAGACCCTGCTGGAGCAGGGTCAGAGGAGGCCACAGCGGTGCTGGGGGTCTGGAAGGGCTCTGCTGGGAGGCCGGGCTGGGAGCCTTGGGGGTGTTCAGCCTGAAACTTGTCCTGGCTTGTCTAGAGATGTCCCCTGCTTCCTGTCCCTTCTGTTGGTGGGGGAAGCAGGGTGGGAAAGGAAGACAAAGGCTTCCACTTTCTGGTGGCCTTCCAGTGCTTGAAGCATGGCTCTGAGAAGGATGAGGAGGGAGCCTGTACCGGGCAGTGTGCTGGCAGCACAGGGGTGCCAGTTCCAACCTAAGAGAGGGCAGACAGATCAGACACTCAAAAGGCTGGCGAGACACTGCAGCAGGCTGCCCAGAAATGCTGTGGATGTCCCACTCCTGGGAGTGTTCAAGGACAGGCCGGATGGGCTCGNTCTGGTGGCCTTCCAGTGCTTGAAGCATGGCTCTGAGAAGGATGAGGAGGGAGCCTGTACCGGGCAGTGTGCTGGCAGCACAGGGGTGCCAGTTCCAAACTAAGAGAGGGCAGACAGATCAGACACTCAAAAGGCTGGCGAGACACTGCAGCAGGCTGCCCAGAAATGCTGTGGATGTCCCACTCCTGGGAGTGTTCAAGGACAGGCCGGATGGGCTCGAAGCAACCTGGTCAAGTGGGAGGTGTTCCCACCCGTGGCAGGGGGTTGGAACAAGGTAATCTTTTGGTTCTCTTCCAAACAAAACCACTCTTGATTCTATGGGCAGAGGCACCCAGCACTGTCCATGGGAGACACCAACCAAGAAAGACAAAGCCTGATTCTTGTCCTGTTCTCCCCAGTCTGAAAAATGCACTTTGGAGCCCTTTTAAATGAAAAAGCCCCTTCTGAAGGGCACCAAGCTTGGAGCAGGCTGGGCAGGGAGCCTGTTTCAAAGTGCTGCCCACCAGTGCCACAGCACCATGCGAGGCTTTCCCTCCGCGCAGGAGAATGCATCCACGGAGAGCCGCTCCGCCGGCATGAGCTGGGAGAGGTGAAGGGGCAAAGCCTGCCAGCTCCAGCTGAGTTAGGCACACAGCACCAACGCCTGCTTGCAGAGAACTCTACACCAACAGAACTCAGGCTTGCCCAGCTTGTCCAACTGCTCCTGGAAGAGCAGATAAAAGTCTTCTTGCCATCAGACATTGCATACATGGGCCTGGCTGCAGGCTTGTCAGAGGGCTTAACAGGAGCATTTCTAATCACCCATTAAAATAATTGCATTATTTTAAAAGCCTGCTGACATCTTATGGCAAACCACAATCTTGAAGACGAGTTCTCTCTGAAGGGCAGTCCAGATTTTCTGTGTTTGCCTCAATCTGTTTTTCATTCTGGGGACAGCTGGCTGAAGAGGAAACCTTTGCTGACTCGGATTTCAGCTGCTCTGGCTCCTTACAGTCATTACCCTCAACTGCGATCGGTCGCAGCGACGTCATTGGCACCCACCAGCACAAACCCTCTTGTCCTCCAAAGGTTCCCTGCTGCAGGACAGACCACGACCTGTGCAGGTTAAACCAGACCCTGTCCCAGACCCTGTCCAGCATTCACCACTTTCTGGCTACTTCAAGGCAAACGCCCCAATACCCTGCATCACCCAGGAGCTCCATCACCCTCCATCATTCGACAGAGCTGCCCAGGCTACCCCTTCTGCCACAGCTGCTGTTGGTCCTGCAGTCCAGACAAGCTATCAGCAACAAGGGCAGAGGTAATGGTAATCAGAAAGACACCAATTAATTATAAATACAGTAAGGGAATGAAGCTGACTTTTTGTCTCGCCCACGTTAAAGCTGCACTCCCGTTACAGAGGGTGGTTAAACCACTCAGGGTCAGTCATTTACATGAGGAAGCCACTTCAGCCAGCTCTCTCCCACAGAATTATCATCTGTTAGACCCTGAGGTCAGGAGATACCGTTACAAGTTGAGAGATGTATTTCCTGAGGCTCTTGCAGCTCTGCCCCTCACCAGCAGCCATCTCCTGCCATCAGGGAGGCTCATCCAGCTGCATCCATCCCTTCCCACTGCCCAGGCACTCTGGATAGCTGCTAGGCAGAGGGGAACAGGCTGCCTGCACCAATGCTTCATGCCTGCCTTCTCCCAGTGCCTGAGCTCACAGTGCAGCCTGGATGCCCCTCTTCTATTTCCTGGGTGCTTCTTGGCTTTGCCAACACAGACACGGGCAGAGTACAGAGGAGGCCACAATACAAGATCAGAGGGCTAGAAACCCTCTGCTAAGGCCAGGCTGAGAGCTGGGCTTGTTCAGCCTGGAGAGAACAACTTTTTCAGGACAAAGAAAGTCAAGGAGGGCAAGGGTGAGCTGCTGTGCTCAGTAGGGTTGCCTAGGGAAGCCTGCCCTGAGTGCCACCAAGGACACTTGTAGATGTGGTGCTTCTGGACACGGTTCAGTGCTGGGTTAGAGCTTGGATTTCCTGACCTTAGAGTTCTCTTCAAAGCAAAATACAGTTCTGTGATTTGCTGCCTTTGGAGCTATTTGCAACATTGAACATGCCTCTTGAAGACATAAGCATGAACTGAAGCACCTCGCAGGACCTGCACCTGCAGAGCACACTCAGCCCAGTGAGTCCCCTCCAGCCCACAGCTCAGGCAATGCACAGACCCTGCCCGTGCCCACCTATGCATGCTTTTGTCCCAGGTAGCTCAGGTGTCCACATGTGGCACTTGCTGTGGCACTCAGTCCCCCGAGTCCCTCTTTAAAACACCATCGCAACTCCACGAGCCACAACACAGAGTAACCCCCCTGGGCAGCTCTCACCACAGAGCCACCTCAGGTCCCATGCACCTGTGTCCAAGGGAGCAAACAGAGCCACTGGGGTGAGGATGCTCTTGTGTACTTCAGCAGCATGTGCCTGCCTCACCTTTCAACGGGGTCTCTCAGCATGATGATGAGTTTGGCATTTGGCTGGAAGGCATGGATGAAGTCCTGGATTAAGAAGGGAGGTTCTCCTTCAGTGCTGTTGTCATAAAAAAAAATCCAGGCGTTGTTGTCCCACATGGTTGAGGCACTGGCCTCCCCTGCAAAGGAGAAGCATCTCTGCTGGTTACTCACTGCATTCTCTGCCCTGGAAACTTGGTGAGAACTGGTTCAAATTGACTCTGTTAATGTCAACACACCTCAGTTCTTGCACACTGCTCTGGATAATGCTCTCCAGAGCCTTGTACCTTTGAGCATCCAGTGATGGCTGAGGCATGGCTTATGTAGTTGCACCTGAAATATTCCTGCCCACTAACCACATTGCTTCCTCTTAGTGGTTAGTAGGTGCCAATCTATTTGATCTGGGCTGGAATGGACTCCTCAGGGCTTGGCTCACACTACAGCAAGGAGGCAGGAGCTTGTGGATGCTTCTGTCATCTTCTCTGCAGCACCCCCAGCTTGAGATGCTCCTCATCTCAGAGTAGGAACTTGCTAAGAGTTTGCCCAATCTGACACAAACTGAAGAAAAAAAGCAGACCCCACCCCCGAGGTGCAGTTTAGAGCACAGACAGGAGAGCTGGTGAGCATGTGGGAAACAGTAAAAGAAAAGGCTCTGGCCAGCTGGATTGTGTCACTGGGGTTTGAATACCCCCCCTGGAGAACCATCCACTGATCTTCACAGGGAAGGTCTTATCAATGCTTATAAATATCTTAAGGGTGGGTGCCAAGAGGATGGCGTCAGACTCCTTCCAGAGCTGCCCAGCAACAGGCACAGACTGGAAGCCAGGAGGCTCCTCCTGAACGTGAGGGAAAGATTCCCTGGTATGAGAGTGCCAGAGCCCTGCAGCAGGCTGCCCAGAAAGGCTGTGGAGTGTCCCTCTCTGGAGAGATTCCAAACCCAGCTGGCCACTGTGATCCTGGGCCAGCCACTGTGGGTGCCCTGCTTTAGCAGGGCAGTTGGACTGGGTGCTCTCCAGAGGTCCCTTCCAGGCTGGACCATGCTGGGATTCTGTGATCAGAGCTTTTTTATATAACTGCAATCATTCATCTAGGTTAAGACAAATATAACTGCTTACTGTTAGACCAATGGGTTCTAGAATAAAGGACACATTTGGTTAAAGGGCAGATTCTGGTCCTTAGCTGCTGAGGAAGCTTGCTCTGACTGTGGTGCTCCTGGAGAAGCACAGTGAGTCTTGTCTCTCCAGGGCTAGGTGATGCTGCAGCTGTTCAGGACTCCATCCGGCAGGATGTTTGGGGCAACCTTCCCTGTCTTTGACAGAATGCTGGTGTGGGAATGCCACACAATCCTTTAATAAAGCACAGAGGCCTTTTGGAAGCTCTTTGGCAGTCTAAGGAGAGTTAATTCTCATTAATGAGGTTTTTCAAATCAAAAGGAATGGGATGAAAAACTAGTAACGCTGTAGGCTTATAGACTCGCACAAGATTGCACTTCTCTTTGCCCCTCTCCTGGGAAAGTTCAACCAAGAGTTTAAGAGATGATCAAAACACCCCATGGAAAGGTTCCAGCTCCAAACTCAGCTGCAGAGAATGTGAGTCACTAATGAAGCCTGGGGGCTGGCAGAAGCACATTCACCTTCTGTCACACTCTCTGCCTCCCTTCCGGAGGAGCAGCTCAGGCCCAGCAGCCAAAGCTGGGTGTTCACCAGAGCTCTGCTCTCCCATTGTACACTAATTAGCCAAAGCACTGCCTAATCATCGGCAGGCTTCACTTGTCAATTAAAACTCAAATTAGCCCAGCCCCCACGCTGGGCAAAGGGAAGCACAGCAGACTCAATACAGTCCAGGAGGCCAAGTAGCTGTCCACAAACATCCTGGAGCTGCTGCTGGGTACCAGCACTGGCATGCACAGTGACTCCAGGGATGAGCTCGGCCTTGGATAGGCACCGCCACAGCTCTGCAGCAGCAGCAGCTGAGCCTTCACTGCTCCCTCAAAAATCTTTGTCTAGGTCACACCAAAAATTAAAGTCTATGACATCTGTCCTGGAACTGATCTGTTCATCACTTCCATCTATTCAGAGGGGGTTTGCTGACCTTCCCTCGCATTCCTCTGCTCTGTAGACCTCTGTTGGATTTACTCCAATTAGCACATCTGTGGTGACCAAAGTGAAGAAGATCTGCTTACACCTGTGCCAGCTGCACTAAGTAAAACCAATGCATTTACACCCCAGTGGGCAGATGCTCCCAACATCACAGACCAGGCCATGCCACAGGGATCGTTTGGGCTGGATCACTTGGCACCACCAAAACTCTTCAACCAAGTCACACTAAAGCATTAAGAGGGACTCCAAGTGCTGCTCTGATGCAGTCAGTCCTGGCCAGCCTGGATGCAAGAAGGCAAATCTTCCCAGAATGAGATGATTGCCTAGAATTAAGCTGAATTAAGCTAGAATTAAGGGGGGGGAGGGGTTAGATTAAAATAAGTAGTTCTGGTATCTGTTGACTCTCTTAATTTTGTGAAGCAGCCAGAAACGCCTCTGATGATTTGGCAGTGCTCTTGCCTGGTGTGTAATACAGACTAAATATCTGCAGAGGGAAGCAGCCATACTGAAAATGAGGTAAATCAATCACTGCTACAGTAATTATGTCAAATTAAAGCACTGCAACCACAAGTCTGCTCTCTCATATGGACTTCTTAAAGAACTTAGGAATTACTCAATTGCCTGAAGAGTGGATGAAAACCTCTTTATTCGCTCATTAAGGGATTAACATCACACTGAGCTTTCACAAGACATTCTTCTGAACTTCCCATATTAATGACCAGCAATAAACAAGTGCTGCTCCAAGAGCTTCCAGCTGCAGTAGCTCTGTCAGCTCCTGGGGTCATCTCTGAGCAGATATTGTTCTGAAAGGGGGAAATGGAATTATTGCCTACCGAGTTTAATATGCAAAGAAGCTTAACTTTTCAAAACAGTGTGCCACAGTGAGCTACTGAAATACATTTTAAATTCAGTTTTTCTTTATACTCATCAGAAATATGAACATGAAGGATTCCAAGCAGCCTTGACAGCCCTGCAGATCCATTTTGGACTGGCTAGCTGCATCCTGGCTTTTAGCAAGGTTGTTCAAGACTGCCTTAATGAGAGCAATCACTCAGGACTCTCATGTAAACCTAACAAGGACAGCAAACAGAGCCTTAATGACACTAGAAATGAGCCTGCAGGAAAAAGAAACACAAAGCAAACTCTGGAAAAAGCCACAACAGGAGGCAAGCAATCAAAGATGTACACAGCCAATTAGATTAATGAATTAGATTACTAATTATAGTGTGAGCACTTTGCCCATGAAAGGACAGGAGATGTTATTGTAAGCAGGAGGAAAATCTGCAGGCGTCCTCAATGCCAACATTGCTGAAGAGCCTATACTGCCAATTTTGCCCAGTGTGGAATATTTAATACAGGTATGCCAGGCTGAAGTGGAGGCTGAGGAAGTATGACCCAGATGTGACCAGAGCCAAGTCTCTGGTTTCACCACCAGAAGACATTGCCACCTTTCATCCAGCCAACAGCAGGGTTTTTGGGTGTTTTGGGGTTTTGTTTTGTTAGAATGAGGCAAAACAGAAATGTACTCTGAAGGTACTGCCTCTGAAGGCAGGCAGCAGAAATCTTGCCTCGATTTTCTGTAGAATAATGACTCCATGTCTCTACTTGGAAAGTCTCTTTGTAAGAGGGAGCTCTCTCCTGCACAAAGAGGTTTTCCTGGAAGGTGTCTAGCTGCCCTGGGAAATTCTGAGGTGGCAGACTGGTAAAACTGTGGATTGAGCAGAGAGCTGAAGCAGAACTGAGACATTTCTGCTGGCATTCTTGCTGGGCACTCTAAACCAGTGGCACCATGGCGCAGGATCAACTACGGTGTGCCAGGGAAAGCAATACCAGGACCCCTCCCTAGAGCCCAGTCCTACTCTGTTCCATAAGGTACAATACAAGAGCATCACTAAGTCATTTTTAATGCTAATCAGATAATTTCATTTTAGTTAAAGCTTTAAGGTTGTCTTCAGCTGGCAGCTTGCACTGTGCCTCTAGGCTTCATGCCTGAAAAGAAACACAGCACAGGATAGCTGCAGCTTGACTCTGTTCCTGCTCTTGAAGCTTGCATTGTCCTTGCTGTTAGCAAATCAGCTCAGAGGTAAAGCCATTTTTACTTCAGTCCACCACAGGCTATGTGGGGATGATGCCACAGACAGATGCGTGCTTCCTCCTATGTCTACCTTACACTGGAGCTTAAGAGCTGCTTGGAGCTGTCACTATGGTGGAAGCTGTCTGCAGTCAGCCACAGGATTTCAACAGCTCCCACTGCATGTCCTAACGCCTCAGTGTGTGTACTGGCTGCAGCATGTGAACCCAAACCTGCAATCTCATTGTCAGGGAAATCTTTTCTGATGAAAATAAAATGAGAGCAGCATTTAAAGGAGTCGCCAAGGTTACTCTCACTCTCCTTTAAGACTTAAGTAAATGCTAATGCTCACCAACACTCACCACTCTCTACAAGCCCCCGAATGGCAGTGGTAGCAAGGTGAGTATTGGTCTCTTCTGCCTGGCAATAAATGATAGGATAAGAGGAAGCAACCTCAAGCAGTGCCAGGGAGACTTAGGTTGGACATAAGAAAAAATGTCTTCCCCCAAAGGGTTGCCAAGCCCTGGAACAGGCTGCCCAGGGAAGTGGTGGAGTCACTGTTCCTGGAGGGATTTAAAAGGCATGCAGATGTGGTTTTGAGGGACATGGTTTGGTGGACTTGGCTGTCCTGGGTTAACAATTGGACTTGATGGTCTAAAAGGTCTTTCCCAGCCTGAAGAGCTCTGTGGTTGTCTGAGATACTCATTGGTTGTCTGAGATATTGTGCTGGTTTGAGCTAACTGGAATATTTTAATAGAGAAAATTATACTATAGGCTGTGAAGGAAAACAATGGTGATGTCTACTTCACTCATAGGCTTGCTGTGATGTTTAGGTATAAGAAAACCAAAACAAAGAAGATAAGAGAGTCTCTCGAGCTGGCAGTCTGGGTCACGAGGCACTTGGGTCTTGGGCTAGCAGCTTCTCAGGCAAGCAGCTTCTTGGGCTCTCTAGCAGCTCTGGCTTCTCTCTGCTGAATAACTTCACTAACCACTTTTCTTCTAATCCTCCCCAGCCGATCCTCCTTGCACGTAAGGCAAACCTTGGGGTAAGGTGTGGGGTGGGGAGAAGGTGGAAGGGTGGTTGGGAGCCCCTCCTGGGGTCTCTGATTTCTGGGAGGGGTGTTGTGTGTCTGTATTACCTTAAACTTGTATATTTCTGTAAATATTCCTGTATATACCTGCTTGTATATTGTGCTGAGCTGTAAATAGAGCTTCATCTCTTAACTTCCAGCTCTGGCTGAGGTCTAGTCTGGGTCATTTTAAAGTGCGGGGGGGCGGGGAACTCCCAAACCATCACAGATATTCATTGGTTGTCTGAGATACTCATTGGTTGCCTGGACATTCGCTCAAAGTAATCACAACTTAGCAAAGCAAGGCAAGAACTCCTGCCCTGCCCACACAGACCAGAGCAGAGCAGCCTCGGGGCCCTTGCTGCCGGCCATCCCCACCTGGGCAAGTGCCCCTCAGCTGCAGGGAGGCAGGGAGGCTGGGAGGCTGGGGCTGCCTTACCGATGATGATGTTGCTCGTGGCGCTGTGCTCCTCGGCCGCTTCGCTCTGCAGCACCCCCTGAATCTGGTGTGCTGCTAGGTCAAACAGATCCAGGTAGTCTTCCACGGGGTAGCGGTCGTGGAACCCATCCCTCAGGCGAATGATGCCTAGAAAGAGAGGGCTTTACTGAGACCACACAGCAGCAGGGCAGGATTAGCTGCCAGCGTAAACCGAGGCAGCCTCCCTGGCACGGCCGCGCTGCAGCAGCCCCCGCAGCACAGGACACACTGAAGGGCAGTGCTCGGACACAAGTGCCAGCAATGAAGGAGCTGAGGGCTCAGACACTGTGAGACTAAGCCATAAATTCACAGGCATAGGAAATACCTTCAGTGTTGTGCCTTACAGTGCCTGCAGGCGTAGCCTGCACTTATCTTCTTCTAAATGCTGCCTTTGAAGGACTATAAAAGCTCAGGCTCTGCTTTCTTTTGCCCCAGGGCGAACTGAAGCAATATGAGACTCCCACTAGATTTACTGTACTGAGACTGAGAAAAGGCTCTGGTGCCAAGTATGCAACTCCACCTGCACTGATCAGACTCAGAAAACTGGGAGATCAGTCATGCCTTTGTCTCTTACAGGTATGAAAACAGTTCCACAGCAGTGTCTCACTTTACTCCCTCCTTCCCACACCCCAAGGTGGGCTCAGTATCACCTTCCCCTGCATTTCATGGCATCTTGAGCCATCTCTGTGATTTTTATACTCTTCTCCCTACACCTTTCCCCAGATCTAGTCTGCCTTCTGCACTTTCTGTTCTGGGTGTGTCTTTGCATTCTTTCTTCTTGCCATACCACAGGGGAGGTTCTCCACTGCAGAGGGGTCAAGGACAGTATTAGGAAGGAGCAGAGTAGCAGCAAAGCTAAGAATACAGAGTAGGACTTCTTAGCTCTCCCATAAGGCCAATAATTATCAATTATGTGAGACAAAATCTCAGCAAGGGAGTTCTTTTGTCCATTCTCTGTGATTTTCCCCTTCAGGAAAGTCGGGTTTAATGAGAGGAAAGCACAGGAAAGCTCAGCAGTGTATTTTTGCTTATTTTGGGGAGCGGGGGGGTGTGGGGGTGTGTGTGAGGGAAATGACAGGCATAGTGCTACAGACTGCCTTGATTTCTTACCACCCTACTCATGGGACTGGAGACTGTGGCTAAGAGCCAGGAAAAGAGACAGTAAAGTTCAGACACTGTCCTGTAGAGCATCAATCACCCCAGCAGAAGGGGAAAGCAGAGATCTGCAAAACAGGACTGCCCAGGAAGGCTGCTTAGCTTCAGCTGAAACCAGCCAGTCTTGTAAAACCCCACAGGATGCGAGGAGGTCATAGACCAGAGGGATTTTCTTGCCCAGATAAGTGACACAAACCAAGGTTACAGCCTGGAGCAGAGCAATCAGACCAGCAGCTGCCTTACCAAGGGAGATGTCTCAGCTTCACTCGTTAGTCCATTGGCCACAGCCCCTCCTTCATCCTCTAAGCACTAGCCAGGAGCCAATTACTGCTGAGGCAGAATGAAAGGACTGAGCCAGAAGGAGCAGAGTTGACCTTTCATTCTCGATGGCAGGCAGCCAGAGATGATCACGAGGTCCTCTGTGCAGATCTCCCCCCATGAGACCACAACTCTGCAATCTTCCCTCACCCCTTGGCTTTGCAAAAATGTAACTCTGTGAAGAATGTTCTCCTAAAGGATCTGCCCTTCGTCTTCAGTGGCTGACCGCAGGACTGGGCGAGTGGAGTGCTGGTGAATGCCAAGGCAGAGGCAGGAATTCAGCCTTGCTCTCCAGTGGTACTCAGCCTGGCTCCCAACACTCCTCTGCCCTCTTGGTAGGTCCAGTTCTGAGCTCTGGTGAGCTCACTCTTGTTTCACTGAGGCCGGGTGCATCCTCAAAGACGAATTGCAGGCATTTCTGTTGAGTGTAGAGTCACTAGTAGTGTCTCCACAGGTAGTGTCGAGGACTTCAGGGCAACCTCTCCTGCCAGCATGTTCACTGGAGACCTGGGGTGGCTGTGCTGACAGGCCCTGCATCTACACAGAGCCCAGAGGAAAACTGCATGGTGCCCAAGTCTAAAATCCCCTTTCTTCACCCATCTGACTTTTCACCTTCCTGTCAGGAGGGAACTCTTCTCTTGTGCCTGCAGGCAGCTGCTGGCTGTGGTGAAGAGCTCCTTCTCATGGGCCTCCAGGGTGCTGCTTCTCTTGGTTGTGTTTGCGATGTCAGTTCGCACTGGTACCTCCATCTGCCTCCTAAGCTGGACCAAATTATCTCAGAGCCTAAACTTCAGGTTTGTCTCATTGCTTTAACTCTTTATTTACAACAAATGGTTAGAAAATGTCTAAAATACTTCCTTGAGGCACTTTATGCAGCACTCTCAAAGGAAGTAAATGCTTCTGAAATCCCAGTTTTGTGTCTGAGTCCTCTTCCTCATCTGGCAGCAAGGAATAAAGCCCTGACTTAAGGAGCTCAGAGCTTCTTCTGGGCTCCAGGGCATGGGGAGGGAGATGGAGATGGCAATGCCAGAAGCAGAAGAAATAAAGAATTGAAGGTACAAGCTCAAAATAAAGAGCAGAAGCAGCACTGTGGGTGTCTTGGTCCCTCAGAAAGTGTCCTTCCCTGCCTTTAGCCACAGCAGTTCATGGGAAGAGACTTCCCATTTCAAGGAAGCTTAGAAAAGAACCAAAGGAAAGTAGTGATGCAAAGTCCTCAACAAGTGATCCAGCCCACAGTGCCAGGTTTTACCCTGTTCCAGAGGCAGTGTTTGCAGTAAGCCACACCAATGAGAAACAGAAGCAAGGATGTAACATAACCTTGTGGTGCCTTTCAACCCTGACTGATTCCATGATTCTATAAACTAACAAGCATTTTCCTCTTGGAAACAGCAGCACCACTGAAAAGCCTCTGATCTTAGATCCCAAAGGCATACAGAGTGAGGGCATACCAGAACTCAACAGCTAGACCCAAGAGCAGGAAAACCCAGAGCCTGGGTGGGATACAACAAGCATTGCATCCATCTGCACTCCCAGCACAGAGCATCAGGAACTGAAAATGCATCTTCTGACTTTCATCTCGCCTCTCCCACGAGACTGAGCTTTCCTGGTGCCCAGGGAAGAGCAAACAAGAACATACATGCTTCAGATGGGTAGAAGGAAGTGCTCAGCCACAGTGCCTCCAGACACCCTTTGAAGGACTCAGAGGGCTGGATGCATTTTGCTCCAGCAGGCCATAAGCTGAACCGTTCAAGACTGCCTTTGGGGGCAGTGGTCACCTCATACAATATAGTTGGTACCCAGGGAAAGAGCATCACAAACACATGCAGCTTCCTCAGGCTGACAGAGCTCTCTCACCTGGAGCATCTCCACTGGCCCTTTGCCTAGAACTGCAGCACTACCAAAGCTCTCACCCTAAAGCACAGTTGGATTCATTGAAGCATAAGGACTGAAGCCACCCACACTTCCAACACTCACTGTCATTAATTCATGTGAGAAAAGCTTTACAGAGCTGGGCAGTACAAAACTATTGCTGCTAGCCCTTAAGCCTCCCCTCAAAACCCAGCAGTTCCTCTTCTTGCCTTTACAAATTCACAGGTTGGTTTTACCCAGCAGCTTTCTTTACCTCTTAGATCTCGCAAAGCACTGCGAAGAAGCCACATGAAATGTGCATCACCTTGAGAAGGCAAACCAGCAGGAGACAAAAGCAGGCTGGAACCTCCCCAGCTTCCACCACCTGGAGTTTTCAAAGCTGTTAACTCCGGGGTTTCAAGGCAAGCCACAGTGAAGCTTCCTTCCAAACACAGGCAGTTAGTAGCAAAGCTCCCTGCAGACAGCCCCCCCGGGTGCCAGAGGACCTTCACTCACCAAAGCGCTTCCGTGTCCACCAGTGCGGCTCCTTGCTGGCAGAGAAGCGAACCTCTGGGTGCAGCCTGAGGCGGTCGTACAGGTCTGTGGTGCCGCACTTGGGCTGGCCGATGATGTAGAAGTGGGGCAGGCAGCGCAGGCGGTAGTGCCTGCCCTGGTAGTGGTACAGGTGGTTCCAGAACACCTTCCTGAGGTAATCGAAGATGATGCGAAAGCGCTTGGAGTACAGTGCATAGGAGTTGGTTGCATAGGGGTCGGTGGTGGCGTTCCCTCGGTACTCTGCGTACCAGCAAGGGTTCTTGCTGTTTGGAAGGAATTTGGCAGGAATGACTGAAAACATCTGCAAGACGAAGCACAACAGTTTCGGTCAGGGCAGCCAAACCCTGACAGTCAGGCTTCTCTGAGAGCACAGCGGGAGAGCACTCCGGAAATGCAGTGTGGGCATTCTGAACCCTTAGGGCTTGAACCACAAAGCTGACCTAAATTATTCCTGGTGATGACACTGGAATCAAATCCTGCACAAACAGCTGAACAGGGAGAGAGGGACGTTTAGAAGTGCTCTGCTTCTAGGGCCAGAAGGGACCTCAGTAATTCCCCCACCTGCCCTGCAAGCCCAGGAGTCAATATTTAAAGCCAGACATGGTCAGATTAACTCCAGCCATTAACTCCCAGCTAGGAGGCTTGCAGCGGCTGGGCTGGCAGCAGGGCTCTTTTCGGGTGTCTGGCCCAAGCCAGAATGATTTTGCATGAGACAAGGCAGCAACTGGGTGAGCTCGTACAGCTATCAGAAGCCTGCCTGATTTTTGGCTTCAGTTGTCAAGACCACTTGTATAACCCAGCTGTTCTGCCTGTGGCTCCTGGGGACCTGATCTACACTCCCAGCTTCTCAGCTGTTTTGAAGCAGGAGGCTCTAGAAGGTGTAAATCACCATGTGAACATCTCAGAAACTGCACTTTACTCTTCGATCTCAGTAAGAGACTGACCCCAAAGCCTTGAAACAAGCAGGTCTGCAGCAGCTTCAGACACACTCCCCCTCATACTTACATGTGGCTCTTGTTTCCTCAGCTCCTCTAAATCAGGGCGCTGTCTTCTCATAAACTCTATCTTTGAAGTAATAGTGTCAATAATTAACTTAATGCTTGGATAATCCTTCACATATGAAATATTCATTTTAGAAGGCTGGTAATGGTCTTTCATGTCACTAAGGCTTTCATTGTCCATTAAGCTTGGATTGCTAGCGAAGGCTCCGTAATGGAAGGGAGATGGTATCAGCAACAGGCTGTGTTTGGCCCCAGTCAGGATGTAGGATGCCATCACTAGAGTCATTATAATCAGCCCAAATATTAAGCTGCATAGCTTCCCCTTCCTCAAGCAGAAAAATCCATTCCAGCTTTCCCTGTGGTCAGTCCTCACTTCCAACACTGCAAGCAACTTCATCTGCTTGCTGTCGGTGTACAGAGGGATCCTGTTTTCTCCTTTGCAGACAGGACACTTCTGGCTATGATGATTAGGTCCACAGCATCTGAAACACTGCCTGTGCAAGTCATTTGGTAATAAATGGATGCAACAATTAATGCAATACCTCATATTACTACCCTTAAACTCCTGGAATAACGAGCCAAGCACAGCCATAAAAATGCTTCCGAAGCCTATGAGTCATCTTCCGCGAGTCTGGAATTATTGAGGGATTCTCGTGGCACAAAAGCACAGGTTCAAACCAGCACAGGTAAAAGCACTCAAAAAGTGACAGATGTCACATGAAGGGGGAAAAAACCCAACAACCCAGACACAGAAATAGATGTACTGTGGAGGTGGCTCAGGAAGGGGAAGGTGGTGGAGAAAGAGCTACACGACAGGCTCAAGTTTTTCCAGTTAAACAAAATGAGCAAGAAAAGAAACTGTTGGGCAGTGTGAAAATATACACGGAGTACAAAACATTCATTGTCCTCTGATTTACACTGCAACAGGCAAATGTGGGTAGGAAATCCCAGGTACTTTTAGACCACGCGGATTCCAGACCAAGGCCACTGGAGGCTTCATCTTCCCCAAGATGCTCCCCAGAGTTGCATTGTACAACCTAGAGAAACAAAAATACAGAGATAGATACACAGAGAACAGCAGATACAACTTCTACATCCACCCTCGCTCAGAGTGCAGCCTCCCACGAGTACTTTTCCAGTTCCCTTTGCTTTGCAAGAGCACTCAGGATACCAAACCCTGGCACTGCTTGGCAGCCAGTTCAGAGGGAGCTGCCCTCCCTGTGCACTCACCCTTCTGCCCACAGCCACAAGCAGCAGCTACCACAGGTACCACTACAGCACAACCTAACAGATCTTCTGCACTTTAAATACAGAAGCACTTCTGGCTAGTGGCCAGTAAGATGAGATTAGATATCTGCACTCTGCATGCAAGGCCTTAACTCTTCTGAAACGGGGTGGGACCCTAGCTGAGAGGACAAGGCAGGGATCAGGTAGTCTCCTCTCAAGCATGTGAGGTAAAGAGCCAAACCAAAAAAGCCAAAAGCCACAAGTAAAACATTCAGCAAATTGAAAGGCTTAAATAATAGACACAAGCAGAGGCTCCAGGCAGGTTCTCTGGCTTCTGGAACAAACAGTTCTGAGATCAGAGTAGTCACCTCCAGGGCACTGCAAGGTATCTTCAGCTCTCCTAGCCAAAGATGTTCTGACAGCACTGTGCTCACTGCCCCCAGCCAGAGGTGGTACCCCAGTGTAATGTACCCATCCATGGTGCAACTCCAGGGCAAGACCCTGCTTCCAGGACATCCTCTCAGTGGTGTGCACTTCAGTACTGAAGAAGTCATGCAGAAAATGCAGAAGATGATGGCTCCTTGCTACATGACCAAGAGCAGAGACTTCAGCCCTCTTAGCCTCATGAAAGTCTCCACACCCAGGCAGAGCAGAAGCCATGGCACAGAATGGAGACCTCCTCCACGCACTTCAGCACCACAGCTGCTTACAGTCAGAGTGACCAGAATTGTGTCATTTACATCAGGCTTTGGTCTTGATTTGAGCTCTCAGCCAAGGCACCATGCAGAGCAAAGACACTTGAAGTCACAAATAAGTCATCAGCTTAAGGATAGTCTTAATTAAAGCATAATTATTCACAGTTCCTCTGGAACTGCTGTTTGCATGGTGCATTTCTGAAGCTACCAGAGTGGCACCAAAAAAATCAGCAACATTCCAATTCTGACACAGGCACTGTTCTGGTTCAAACACACCTCATAACCACATACAAAGACTTTTCTCTTTTTTTTTTTTTTTGCCAGTGGACCCACAGTAGTTGCTCCTTCTCAACTAAATCCACATTTCCTTTTGAGGTTCAGAAAAGCTTTTTCTCTGCACTGTTTCTAAGCATCTTTCTTTCCTATCCTACAGGGCTCTTTGTTCCAGCCAAACCCACCTAACTTCACTCATGCCTTTGCATGCCTCTGTCTTCAGCACAAGTCTTCCTCTCTGACTTTGGACCTCAGTTCCTGAGAAACAACAGTGACTTACAGAGGAGGGTCCAGAGAAGGCCACGAAGATCATCAAAGGGCTGGAGCATCTCTCCTACTAGGACAGGCTGAGCGAGGTGGGCCTGT
>VWYK01022511.1:115915-143866 GCA_013399775.1 Semnornis frantzii | reverse complement strand
AGGCCAGGCTGGATGAGGCTTTGAGCAACCTGAGCTAATGGGAGGTGTCCCTGCCTGCGGCAGGGGTGGTTGGGATGGGATGAGCTTTAAGGTCCCTCCCAACTCAAGCCATTCTATGGCTCTGCTTCCAAAGTGCCCATTTGTGTAACATCCAAGGCATCAGTGATGGACTGCACAGTGGGTACTGGAGGGGGCCTCTGATCACAACACCCTAACCACAGAAGTGTAATTGTGAGGCCCAGAATGTGACCATTCTGCCTTTAGGCCTTTCGACACAGAACCACAGAACTTCAGAGGCTGGAAGGGACCTCCAGAGATCACCCAGTCCAAGCTCTCTGCCAAGGCAGCATCACCCAGGGCAGTTCACACAGGAAAGCATCCAGGTGGGTTTGGAAAGCCTGCAGTGAAGGAGACTCCACAACCTCTCTGGGCAGCCTGCTCCAGGGCTCTGTCACACTCACTGTACAGAATCTTCTCCTCATGTTGAGCTGAAACCTTCTCTGTTCCAGTTTGTAGCTGTTGCTCCTTGGCTTACTGCTGCTGACCAATGAGAAGAGTTTAGCCCCCTCCACTTGACCCCCACCCCTCAGAGATTTGTACACACTGATCAGATCTGCTCTCAGCCTTCTCTTCTACAGACCAAAGCCCCAGGGCTCTCAGTCTCCCTCCGTAAGGGAGATGCTCAAGTCCCGCAGTCATCTTCGTGGCTCTCTGCTGGACTCTCTCCAGCAGGTCTCTGTCTCTCCTGAACTGGGGAGCCCAAAACTGGACACAGTATTGCAGGAGTGGTCTCAGCAGGGCAGAGTAGAGGGGAAGAAGAACCTCCCTTGCCCTGCTGGCCACATTGGCTCTCTTGGCCACAAGGGCACATTGCAGAACTTGCTGCCCACCAGCACTCCAAGGTCTTTCTCCATGGAGCTGCTTTCCAGCAGAGCAGCCCCAACCTGCACTGGTGCCTGCTGTTACTCCTCCCCAGATGCAGGACCCTGCGCTTGTCCTTACTGAACTCCCTTTGATTAGCCTTCCCCCAGCTCTCAGCCTGTCCAGATCCTGCTGGATGGCAGCACAGCCTGGGGGCTGTTAGCCCCCCCAGTTTTGTGTCATCAGCGAAGTTGCATTTTTAATTCCTCAGAACAATTGGTGTAATGCTCAAAGAGCAGCAGTGTCCTGGTAAAGCAGGGGCTGCGTTAACCCTGCGCTAACCATCACTACTCTGGTGCACCTGGGTTGGCACTAAGTGATCCTGTACCATTACTTGTAGCCTTGATGCCTTTCCTGCCCAACACTGTCACACATGGGCAGGTTTCTGCAACCAGTCCAAGCAGCCTGTGGCTCAAGGACTCAGGAAGAATCACTTAGACAAATACTGAACAAAACTATTTGCAAAATACCTTAAAAAAAAAAAGTTACTTTTCTTAATGAGTTTATTCTACAAGTCAGATGGGGCAGACAGAAATCATGGCATAATCATCACTGACTATGTTTAAGAGAAAGAAATCAATGTAGGACTTCTCCAAAAACTAGACTTAGAACTTCTGTAAAGCAATGGACCTGGAATTATCTCAAGGGGGAGAAAAAAAAATAAACAGAAAGAGAGAGAGATTCTTAGGCTACAGTAAAGCACAGATCTTAGCCACAGCAGTCACCAGGGCCAATTGAAACCTGCACCAGCACCCCTAACTCTGGCAGCTGATGCATGCCCAACAGCCACAGTGCCAGCCACACTGCTGTATTTCACTGTGGAAAGCAGAAGCAAGGTTATGAGCTTTGAGTCAGCAATAAGCCATTGGTGTCTCTGTGCAGTTGTGTTGTACAGCTGCCCTGGGCTCACAGGCAGAAGGTTGCTCCCTTCACACAACAAGCTGTGCTGCTGTGTACTGCTGAATAATGCAGTGTGTCACTGCCTCCTGCCCAAGGCAGCACTGAATTATTGATGCTGGTGTCTGTGCCCTGTTTGTCTGTCATGCACAAATGTAAACCACAAAGCAGAAAGCAACAGGAACCTTTGCAACCTCCTGGTGGAAATGAGGCTAAGTCAGGAAACATGGATACAAGAGATGGTACAAGGTGGAATGGGAGAAAAATAATGGAATCATGAAATGGTAGAGGTTGGAAGGGACCTTTGGAGATCACGGAGTCCATAACCCCTGCCAAAGAAGGATCACCAAAGGAAGGTCACACAGGAGTGAATCCAGATGGGTCCTGAAAGTCTCCAGAGAAGGAGACTCCACAACCTCTCTGGGCAGCCTGCTTCAGGGCTCTGTCACCCTCACACTGAAGAAGTTTTTCCTGATGTTGAGGTGGAACTTCCTGGGTTCCAGTTTTCATCCTTTGCCCCTTGTCCTATCACAAGACACCACCGACGAGAGCCTGGCCCCTTCCTCTTGACACCCACCCTTCAGATATTGATAAAGTCCCAAACCTCCTCTCAAACAGCCACAGGTCTCCCAGCCCCTCCTCACCACACAGACATTCCAGCTCCCTCAGCATCCTCATAGCCCTCTCTGGATACTCTCCAGCACATCCCTGTCCCTCTCGAACTGGGGAGCCCAGGGCTGGACATGATCCTGCAGACGAGGTCTCAGCAGGGCACAGGAGCTATATTTCAATCTGGTTTGATATATATACTCAATATTTAATATATATTTCAATATAATCCTGATGAAGGCAAGGAGCCCTGCATCATTCTTTCAAATCAAAGCAGGCTCAAATGAAGAAGTATGTCCACATGCAACAGCTTGCCCTGTGTGACTCCTTTGCTACTCCAAGGAAGAGCAGTAGGGTGCAGAGTGTCAGGCCTCAGGCTGGCAGGTAGCACACTGTGCCACAAAAGGAAGCAGCAGAAGGCAGAGCTGCCTGCTAGAACCTTACAACAAACTACAACCAGATCAGTACCCACAATGTGCTACTCACAGCCAGACAAGAGGGCAAACAGGCTAATAAGAGGAATTCCATCCCAACATGCAGGATTCTAAACAGGGTAAAAAGAGGAATTCCATCCCAGCTGAAAGGTGCAGAGCTCTAAACAGGGTAAAAAGAGGAATTCCATCCCAGCTGAAAGGTGCAGAGCTCTAAACAAGGTAAAAAGAGGAATTCCATCCCAGCTGAAAGGTGCAGGATTTTTCACCATTCACCTGTTTGTTCACCATATGAAAATGTCTGAAATTCTGCTTTATTGCTGCCAAGCACTGCAGACAGTTCCTCCCCTCAGTCTCAGAGCGTTGCGAGGGAAGGCTGCAGTCAGGTGGCATAGACCACAGTGCTCTCCGTGTCCCCTGTCCTGTGCCTGCAGTTCTCCTCCTGTGTGGGCAAGACACCACAGGTGGATGAAACATTTCCAGACACCACCTGCACTTCTAGGTGTGTGACCTGTTTTTCAGGTCACCAATTTTAATAGTCAATGTGCTCTCAATAAAGATAAAGCAAACATCGCAAGTACTTCTAAGGCCAAGTTTTAGAGCAGCTTTGTAACTTCTAATCACAAAGCAGCCTTTGCTGCTGCCACTTGCCAGAGTGCCATGCTGCTTGCCCTGTCACAAGCACACCTCGGGTATGGCAGTGGCACCTTTCCCAGCTGTAGGTGCAGCTGCTCCTCTCTGAAGGGCTGAGGCGCTTTGTTCCCTCTCTTCACAGAACTCATTGAGGCCAAAATGATGAACTCATTGGACAATTAATGGAGAATAAATCTATCAGTGGCAGCTATCCTCAATTCCCAGAAGTTAGAGAGGGATGGGAGAAACTCATCGAAGCCTCTTCTTGCAATCTTTCATTGAGCCTTGACCAGAGGCAGGAGAAGGGGACAAAGGTATCTGTGCCAGCTGAAGATTTGAGTCACCTAGGGCAGGTCACAGCCTAAACCATGGATGTCTAAGGCCAGTTACAAAACAACCCACCAGCTCTTAGATAGGAACTACAACTACCTGAAGAAAGGCTGTCATGAGGTGGGGTTTGGTCTCTTCTCCCAAGGAGTGAGTGATAGAACAAGAGGGAACGGCCTCAAGCTGCACCAGGGGAGGTTTAGGCATAGGTTTAGGTTTAGGTTTAGGTTTAGGACATTAGGCAAAAATTGTTCACTGAAAGGGTTGTCAGACACTGGAGCAGTCTGCCCATGGAGGTGGTTGAGTCACCACCCCTGGGTGTGTTTAAGAGCCATAGAGGTGTGATGCTTGGGGACATGACTCAGCAGTGCACTTGGAGGAGCAGGGGTAATGGTTGGACTTGATGACCTTGAAGGCCTTTTCCAACCTAACTGATTCTAAGAAGCCCAACTCTCAGCTACAGCTCCCGAGGCAGGCTCTGCACTCCCAGAACAAGTTCTCTTCAGTTTCTGTCCATTGTCCTGCTGCCAGTCATGGCAGGGTTTACATCAAGAGTTTGTATGTTGAGGTGCTCATTAGACCTGAGAAGAATGAGCTCTGTCTCCCAAAGACTCTGACTGCTTCTGAGCAGAAGCCCAAAGACAGAACAATTAACAAGTGCAAACACAGGAGCATTTGACCTCTCTCTGCGCCCTCGTTATCAGAAGACCATAGCTGCTGTCCCCAGGTGATGAGAGGCAGTTTCACCACAGGCAGACACTCCAGCTGGAGCATCACTCACAGCAGACAAGTGGAACATGTCCTCTGCAGCAGGCAGCCTCTGCCCTCCTTCTTAAAGTGAAAACTACGGATTGTGTAAAAATAAAGATCAGCACCTTTAGCAAAAGTAAAGCAAAAGGATCAGGCCAAAGACGATTCTGGATCTGATGTGGCCAGCACCTTCTGGAGGAGGACATGGATCCTAATTTAATAATCTCTGCTGCCTTCTTTGATTAACAGCTCTGTTGTTTGAAGTCTCCCAATTGTTTTCACTGATCTAGATGAACATCCTCATTGCCCAAGAGCCTTCCCTGTCAAATCAGGAGGATCTGTTTAATTCAAGTTCTCAGTTTGCGCTGAGTATGTTTTTTGGAGTCTCAGAGGAAGGCTGATCCAACACCATGCACAAACAATCCAGAAATGAACTTCGTTTTGGCAGTATTTCACTCTCCAGAGCTCCCCTGGCTGTCAGTCACACACGATTTTGGTCTCCGAGTGAAATGCTGCCCACGACCACACCATGACTCACATGAATGGGAATGCAAACACGAAGGGGCAGAGTGAAGCTGGTAGAGTAAAACCTCCATAAAATTCTCACATGAAAACAAACCAAAAAGAAGCAACATTTAGAACAGTGCAGCACTGCCACATCGTTCCTTTTCCAATGCCTCATCACCCACTGCAACGCGGCCGACAGCAGCAGGGATCAGCTCCTCTCTGCTCAGCAACAGTTCCTCAGCCTGTTTATGACCTCTGCACACAAGGCACCTGCCAAACTTGACCACTGCAGCTGCTTTTTAGCTCTTGAGCTCACTGGAGTGGATGATGATTGAACAGACCACAGGCTGTTTGATGAATCTGCTCTTCAGAGCAAGCTGAAGTATTTGTCCAAGTGTAGTGAAGCATTTGTACAGCATGAGGAAGTTAGTGGCAGGTTTGTACCAGTTTAACAGGTACACAGTGCAAACAGTGAGGAGAGGGAGAGGGAGAGGGAGAGGATTAGCTCAGGAAACTTTGCCTGAACTCACATCTATCTATCTCTAGAGAAATCAACCAGCTGCCAGAAGGAAGATATGTCAATAAAAATGTGAATCATGAATCACTGACCTCTGCTACCTCCTGCAGACCCAAGTTATGTAAAGTTCCACTATTTGCTTAAAAACTCCAATTAAAAAGAAAAAAGTTATAATCAGTAAATGCATCTACCAAGAAATGAGAGAAACCCTCCACAGCCATTTTAAAGGCCATCCTTTGAAAAAGAGTCACATTCTAAAGGCTGTAGTATGTGCTCATAGCCCATGAGGATACCCTCAACCTGCTGAACAGCTGCTGAGAACTTCAAGTATCAGTCACTCTTTAACCAGCTCCGAAGGCCTCTGAAGCCAAACAAAACCTCTGAATCGTTTCTGAATCAGCAAGCTGTGCCTTGTTCCATAGCCCAGCTGGGTCCTCTCTCCAGACCTAACCCAGACGTGCTCTGCTCTCTTCTCATCACTACACTGCCAAAGACAATGTCTAAGTGAGACAGATCACAGCCTCCACGTGCAATGAACCACACCAGCTCCCCACGGCTGTTCCAATGGCACAGGAGCTGATCAGAGCACCAAGACAGCTCTAGTGAAAAGGTGATTGGAACCAAGTTCCTAGAAACTACCAAGTTTCAGCTTCCCTGCTCCCACCATGCCACATCTGCACATTCAGACTGTTTGGTTTGCCTTGAAAACCTGACAACGCTCACTGAGCTTGGAGTTACTCATTTTTCATTTGCACTGCTTTTCAGTGGATTAAAAAAAGTACAAAAAAAATACAAAATTACTTCTGTGGTGTTGGTTTGGGTTCTTTGCTTGCTTGGTTTGCCTTTTTTTTTGCCTTGTTTTGCCTGCTTTAAATCAATCCAGAGTCAGATCCATCAAGTCAACAAGGTCCAACCTCATGAAGTTCAAAATGGGCCAAGTGCAAGGTCCTGCATCTAGGTCAGGGCAATACAGGCTGAGGGGTGATGGGGCTGAGAGCAGCCCCAACTAAAAGAGGTGAGAGTCAGACTAGAGAAAAGGCAGGCAGTATTTACAGGGAGGGTGGGTTGAACAGTGCCCCAGCTGCCCAGAGAGGTGGGAGATGCCCCATCTCTGGAAACAGCTGCGATGGGCTCTGAGCAGGGCTCTGAGCAGCCTGATCTGGCTGCAGAGCTCCCTGCTGGCTGCAGGGGTTGGACTAGGTGGCCTCCGAGGTCCCTTCCAGCACAAACCATTCTGTGATTTGGGCTACCTGCAGCGTGAGTCTGGACAAGAAAACAAACCAGAAGCAAAGCCATCCAGCTTCTGCTCCTGGAGCCCAAGCTACGCTGTGTTCTCCCAGTCACAGGCACACAGGTTTAGAAGACAGGGATCTGGCTTCTCCCCAGGTAAGACAGGGCGAGAGCTCTCCAGCGACAGCTCTGCAGTCACACCACTCTCAGACACACACAAAGGCATGCCCAAAAGCTGCTCCCATGAAGGTTTAATGAGAGCTGAAGAGAAGTGAAGGGATTTGGGGCAGCAGCATCTCAATGACTTCTCCAGGCACACAGGTCCAAAAGCCCTGGAAGAAGTAAAGCAGTGCTGCCAGATGTGCCACATGTCCCAGGCACCACGAAGCCACCACCCAGTGCTGGGCAGAGCTCACAGCGATGTCTCCGTATCCTTCCTCTGCTAGCAACAAAGTTCTCTTCTGCATTTATAGGGAAACTCAGAGCAGAACTTTGCCTACAGTGACACTGGCTTCTCAAATCCCGATCAACACTTGGTGCCTGTGATGTGCAACATCTCTGGCAAGTCATTTTTTCACTTCACTTGGTTTCCATTCACCTCACACAGAGCCTCCAGGAACGCCAACAGATTTATGCTGAATGTGAAAACACAGCACTGTAGAGAAAGTTTGTCCTTACATCAACAGCCCCAGTGCATGCCTCCTCGTGGGAAAGCCATCTTAAACCAGTTCCAGAAATCATTATGCATGCTCCAGGTTCAGTGGTTTTTATTTATTTATTTTTAATTCTCATGGCAACTACAATCAACTTCCCAATGTATCCCGCACAGCTTTTGGGGTCATCCCACGAAAAGAGAAATGAGCTAGCCTGTCCACCCTCTGGGGCTCACAAACTCCTCTCCCTAGAATCTGGAACCAGATGAAGAAAGCTCAGGTGTTGAAAATACAACCAGCAGTCAGATCTGTTGAAGACAGCTCAGGTGTTCAAAATACAACCAGCAGCCACATCTATTCACCAGGCAGAGTCAGGCTCTGGTTGAAAGCAGCGACTTGCTGAGGGGCACACTGCTGCTGGTGGGAGCTGATCTCGCCTAAGCCTATTTTCTTAAATCTCCAGAAAGACAAAGAATGTCAGACCAAGGCAGCAAGAGAAGGGTGAACAACTCACTGGGTGATTCAGATCAGTGGGAGTGCTCCAGGCTGGACTCCCCAGGTTCATTTTCCTCTGTTCCGTCAAACAAGAAAACGAGGAAAGGAGCAGGATAAGAGCTGGGGCATCCCCAAGCCCCAGGTGGCAGGGCTGGGCTTGCCACAAAGGCTTCCATGGCCTTTTCTGTACGACCGAGCAGCCGCTGAGGCTCGGTGTGCTCCCAGCACAGCACAGCACAGTGACGGCGATGCCTACCTGCGTGTTCTGTACCGCAGGGCCCCAGCAGCCGCGGTCTAGCCGAGTGCTGCTGACCAGCACCACTGCCACAGGGAGGCACAAAGCATGGAGGCTGAATCCGTTATGAAGCTCTCTCACCCCAGATATTTTTATCAAACAAATCCAGGGGTGTTGGGGGTTGGCAGGTGGGAAAAAAATCTCACGTCTAAATCCAGCTCCCACACGCCTTGCAGGCAGGCTGTAATCACAAATGAGTACTCCTCTTCAGACAGCTCCGGAGGCAAGGAGCTGGAGCAGTGCTGACAGAGTTCACCTTACGAATCCGGCTGGAGTTTGTCCCTCTTCTCTTCCTGACAGCTGCCTGCTCTGCTTCATTTGCAGGTTTTCAAGTCTGCTCCGTTGTTGGAGCCTCTGGACAGATGCTGCTGCAAATTCCTCAAACAGCTGTTCTGGAGCAATTTTCTTAAGACAGATGCAGAGCTCAACCCTTTGGCACTTGAAGGAGGCCTCTAAGAAAGATGGGGACAGACTTTTTAGCCATTCGGGTGACAGGACATGGGGCAATGGTTTTAAACTAAGAGAGGGAGGTTTAGACTAGATAGAAGGGAGATATCTTTTACACCGAGGGTGGTGAAACACTGGCCCAAGTTGCCCAGGTGGGTGGTAGATGCCCCATTCCTGGAAACATTCCAGGTCTGGCTGGACAGGGCCCTCAGCAGTTTGATCCAGCTGCAGATGCCCTTTCTGACTGCAGCAGGAGGTTGGACTGGATGACCTTTATAGGTCCCTAAACACCACAAAATCGTGACTCTATGGTTCTATGGTGTCACACTTGTTGTCATAGCATCATCTGAACACCAGGAAATTGCTCTGGACAGACAAGTCCTTTATGTCAGGCACACTGTGAGGTTAGAATGGCTGCTTCAGATTTAGGCATCTTGCATCCACACCTCCAAGGTTAGGTTTGCTGATGCCAAAGCCTCGTTGTGGTAAAGAAAAAGAACTCTCCCATTCAGAGTGTCAGTTGGTTCTGCTCCAGGGAAGAGCTGGGGAGCTAACATGGCACAGCTGAACTCACAGGAAGAGAGCTTTGCATCCCGAAGAGTTATTTGAAGCCTGAGCCTTTGTCTCCCCCTTTGATTGCTGGCCCATAAGCAGCATATGGGAGAAAACTATTCTGAGCCTCTTTTCAAAGGTCCTGCCAAGCCTTTGGGCACGCTGCAGAGCGGTGGGCACTGCCAGTCGTGCTTCTCTGACTGCCATCTTGCTCCTTTTACACGTTTGATTTTACTTGCTTTTAGCAGCTGCTACCTCAAGTCGATTCAAAGTGAGAAACGTTCTTTCCACCATCTGAAATCTAATACTTTCTGCCACTTGGCAAATGGGATACAGTGTAAATTGCTAAATCTCGTGGGTTGTGAGAGATCAGCTGCTAATTTAAGGCTGCTTTTGAGGGATGAATAACATCTGATGGAATAAATAGAACAGGCATAACATAGTGACTCCAGTCCCTGTTTATTGCCTGCTGTGAGAACATGCTTTTGCACACAACAATGCAAGCGAAAGGCATGGACTAGAGTTGATTTGATATGCCTACAGGGGTTATAAAGCAGCAGTCTGTCTGAAGGGGACCAGTCTGTGTGACTCTGAACGTGGCTCCAAACACAGCAGTGTTGTTACAGCTCTGGAGCAGCACACATGCTAGCAGCAGATCACCCATGAGCTCACAGCCGTGGAGGGGATTTCCTCCACCTCCAATGGAATTTTCTCCATAGAAGTCACTGCCTTAACGCAGCCATCTGAAATCTTCTGACTCATGCAGGACCTTCTCCACGAGACACAGATTTCAGTGGATGGAAAATCATCTCTCAGCTGTCCATAAGCACCCTCTAAGCATTTTTTCATGAATAGGGTATTTCATCTCTCCTCTCGCGCCGAGTGGGCGAGAGGAAACATACACAGCTGCATCCTGGAGAGACAAACTCATTACGCCAGTCTGTCATCAAAGTTCCTTGTAAATCCAAACAAAAACTACTCAACCAAAACTATTTATTGAGGCCAAATCACTGCTGTGGCTTTGTGGGAACTTTTGTGCATCTTCGACGCTTTCATTCTCTAGGAAACAACAGAGCAGATAGAACTTGGCCCAGTGAAGCACCACGAAAGTACAGGGCTGCTGCAAAGTGAAGCAGATGCACAGTCCAAGTGGAGATACCTAAGGAGGTCTGAAGTACTCTGGGGACACTGCTGGTTAGCTGTCACAGCATCACCAGACCCAACTCCTGCAGGTATTTGCTGCCCAGAGCTACTGAATGAAAACCTTCCCAATGGAACACATCAGATTGCTTCCAGCAGCTCAGGGGAAGGTTTATTCCTCTTAAGTCAAGCAATATTTACTTCCCACATCCCCTAGCACTACTGTTCAGTGTTTCACTGAAGGTTTCAGCTCCATCAGTCCTCATTTGCTCTTTCTCTGTGCAGAAGTCCAGCCCTATTTTGCTAGCCACCTTACATCATGCTGGAGATGCTTCTGCACAGCTTTGCTCTATTTTGCGCCGCTAACAACAGATCTCATAGGCACACCTGATGTGGATGCCTCATACCTCCAAATGTTTAACGCCAGGCCGGAGGAGGCTTTGAGCAACCTGGGCTGGTGGGAGGTGTCCCTGCCCATGGTAGGGGGTTGGATCTGGATGAGCTTTAAGGTCCCTTCCAACTCAAGTCATTTTATGCTTCTCTGTGGAGCCTAATGCCATTTGATAATGGATCAAACACTCAGTATTGTCCTTGCGTATGTTTAGATCACCACAGATGAAAAACACCACTTCTACCACAAGTGAGAAGAAGTGGAATAACTTCATTTACTGATTTCTGCTCTTTCAAGAAACAAAACCTGCTGCATTCATTCACCAGCTTCTCAGAATAGCCACAGCTCTGGACACAACTTTCACCATGTGGTAAACTCCAAGCCAGTAATCTTGCAGCTGTTTGCAACAGGAGCTGTGAAGAGAAGAGCTCTGCTGTGCATGGACCCAGCAGGTGGAGGTCCATCACAACACTAAGGTAAACCTGCTCCTCAGCCACCCGGTGGCTGCCTCCTGGGCTGGACTGTGTCGCTGCAGGGTCTGGCTGCAGCACACTTGTTTTGCACTTGAGAAGCACACAGCCACAAACACCTCTGCATGCCTCAGGCTGTTCTCAGCTGGGCTGCAGATCATAAGCAAACAGGATAAAAATCTGAGAACTTCTGAATTTCCATGCAAAGAGTCTAGGAAAATAAAAAAAGCAAACCACATACCCAGTTCTGCCTTGGTGAATGGATCAAGCATATACTGGCACTTTCCCTCCCACTCTGCCTCTCCTGCCTCATTTTCTGCAAAACACAGGCACCGTTTAGCCTAGCAAGCAGGATGCTCTGGAGTCGTGGCACAGAGGCAGTCAAAGGCAAGCTCTGCAGGAGACTTCCAATGGAGGTGTTCATAACTTCTGTTGTAGGGAGACTGCTCCAACTCACCTCCCACTCTTTCTCTGCTCAGACTGCAGAGAGGTCAAAACTGGAAACTGGAAAAGAAAACTCCCACCCTTGCTGGAGCTCCCATATGGGACAAGTGCCTAATTCACATGGTGGTCCTGATTCCTGCCTGAGCACTATATGGGTGTGCCTGGGACCAGGGTGACCCTGGCACCTGCTCTGTGGGACAGACCCTCACCTCCCAGGGTGACAGACCTGGGACAGACCTGGCACCTCCCAAGATGGCCCAGAAGACCCAGTTTGAAGAGAAAGGGAGAAGTGTTCTGAAGCACCCTGCTGTGGCCAGGAAGCTCTCAGGGCTGAAGAAGTCCTCTGTCTCTGGCAGGAGGTGGGCACAACTCGAACGCAGTCAGTAGGAGGTGAAGTGAGGTTTTACTTTGCAAGAGCAGTGCTTGTTGATAGAACTGATTCTGGACAAACCAAGGAGGACATGGAGCTTCAGACCTTTGCTGCTGAAATCAGATCAACATCAGTTCTGAAGCTCCAGTTCCACCTTTGGAAACAGCCATTTACTGAAGCAATGCACAGAAGAAATCTCACAGCGTTGTCAGGGTCAGAAGGACCTCAAGGATCAGCCATGGGCAGGGTCACTTTCCACTACTTCAGGTTGCCCAAAGCCACATCCAGCCTGGACTTAAAAACATCCAGAGATGAGGCTTCCACCACCCCTCTGGGCAACCTGTCCCAGTGTTTCAGCAACCTTATGGTGAAGAACTTCTTCCTGAGGTCTAAATTTACCCTCCTCTAGCTTGGATCCTTCTAAAACTAAACGAATTCCACTGGCTGCAGTTGGCAGAGAGCTTTGCCAAAGCAGATGCATGGCTGCTAACCCTAACCCAAAAAGCTCAGTTCCTAAAGCAGAAAATCTGAGACAGAATATGAACACTATAAAACGCTGGAGAGAAATAGAAGCATCTCCACAATCCTTCACGAAGACCAAAAAGCATCTCCAGTAAAAATCCCTGCCAAGTATGGAGATGCATTCCTGTCTTCTACATTCCTCTGTTCCCAACGGTGCCTACTCCACCTCAAGTCAGAGGCCTGAAACTTGGACTTCCTGAGATTAGGGCAATGCCTTGGTCTAGGCTGTTAATGTGTTCAAAGCTTCCAGATACACAGGAGACGGAGGTGGTACTGAAAGCATACAGAGGAACTGGGGAGGAGGTTACTTCTCATGTGATACAAACTAGAAATTCCTTACTATACCTTTGCAGTGGGGAGCACACTGATATAAAGGCTTTCTAAGATGCCTTAGGGCTGAAGAGGTGGCTCCCAAGTCCTACAGGATAACATAACCACCAAGGAAAATGCCTGCATCTCTAACAAACAAGCGACCACACAAGCCTCAGTGGTCGTTGTACAAAGGTGAGACCCCAGCCACACTTGTGACAAATGAAACATGTCCATGATGTGCAGCAGCAGGACACAAATGCAGTGCATGTCAGCAGCTCAGTCCAACTGGTGGCATCAGACTGGAGCTCCTTCAGTGCCTCCAATCCAGAAAAAGCTGAGGATGGCTCTGTACTCACCTGTCCTATCAACCATGCCACCATGTTACCCTTGGTTTCCTCAGCATTCACCCAAAGGAGGCACTGCAGGAGCTGGCAGGTGCCCAGCTTCCTTCAGCACCTCCCACCCTCCATCAGGGTGTGAACAGAAGCCAGCAGCTGCCAGGAGAGCTGAATCAGTCACTGTCTTCTGCAGCCATCACCTTACACCCACAGCTCAGGGCAGCAACATGCAATAACCTGCCACAAAATGCCACATTTTCCACCAGAGTCTCAGGAGCGAGACTCAGCACCCAGCAGAAGCAGTTTCAGCACTGCAATGCCTCCACCCTGTGTTATTCCCTCTACAAGTGGAGGTGCAAGAGACACAAAGCTGCCCCTGCTCTGCCAGCTCACCCTAGCCTCAACAGACACCACCACAATGCCAATGCATCAGCCTTGCTGTGCAGCTGTGCCAGCCTGCAGGTGTCTGGGCAGTGAGGCTGTACCCAGACTGGCTACTTTGGTCAGGTTTTTAACCATTCACTGCTGTGGTGCTCTGCCCATGCAAACCTTCCACCCTTTGCCAATGTGACATTTATGGAGTCACAGAATCATCAAAGCTGGAAAAGGTCTTTAAGATCATCAAGGCCAAGGCTAACCCAACTGCAACAACCACTAAACTGGGTTGGAAGGGACCTTAAAGATCATCCAGTTCCAGCCTCCTGCTACAGGCAGGGACACTTGCACCAGATCAGAATGTTCAAAGCCCCATTCAGCCCAGCCCTGAATGGGCCTTCCAGAGAGGCATTCACTGCTTGTTGGGCTCTGTGAGTTCATCTCTCTCTTCATGCTTTCGGGGGGCAGTTGGCACTGTGACTGTGACAATCCCCTTCTGCATTGCCAACATCTTTCAGCAGAGCAGGTCGTGGTTTGTACAGCTGGAGCAGAGCTTTGAGCCAAAGACACAACAGGGGAAGGCCCCCAGGGATCAGCTCTCTGGCCCTGATGTGCAGACTTTTTCTAGTGGAAAGAACGCAAGCTGCTGTGTGACTGAGGCAGAACTGCTGCTTGTGCAGCAATTACTTCCCCTGTATGTGGAGAAATTAGGCATGCTAGAAAACTGTTTATTCCAGGTGTGCAAGAGAACTGGTAGTCTTACCACTGACCATTTGATTTCATTTACAGCTTTCTTGCATGATTACATTCTGGGCACTGCCTTCAGCATCCAAAACATTCACAATCAAACTAGGTGAGCTCAGAAGTCTGGAATAATCCAAGGCCTCAGCATTTCACAGTTCTTCTCATAAAGTGAAACATTAAGTTCTGTGCTGATAATACATTGTATTGTAGCTTGGCTCAGTGCTCTAAGTTAGACTCTACTAGTAGTACGAAATCAGAGTAAAACCTGGCCAGGATCTTCTGTCACCTGTGCAAACCTGACTTTGGAGTTATTCTGACTTTTCCTTCCTGCAGGTTACCTGTGCAGGGCTAAGCCAGGCCAAGAGAACAGACCCAGAGCAGACAAAATGCATTCTCCAAGGAGGAGCATTTGAACACAGCCTGTGTGAGTCCTGTTGCAGAGAAGCTTCCATCCAGCCTGCAGCGCTGCTGAAGGGCAGCAGGCTCCCTGCAGGTGTTCCTGCCGCACGCAGCAGGCTGGGGGCATGCAAAGTGCTCCCAGACCTGCCTCGGTGTGGCCAAGCTCCACCTGCACCAGGCCCTTGGGGCACGGCAGCAGCAGCCTTCTTGGAGGAACTGCCAGCAGCAATCACAGTGCTTTTCAGAAGCGCCTCTCAGCGTGGGGATGACAGAATGCCAGAGCACTGCCATGCCTTACCTGTGCTGCCACATGGCATAAGATGGTAGAAGCCCAAGGAAAACCTCCATCATCTGACTCACCATTCACAATCCCATGGGGACTGGGGGCTTTGAACGAAATTCAGAGATGCACTGGACAAGACAGAAAGTCACCAGCAATCTAGCTTCTAAATATATCACAGTGCTGCATCTGACTCTCCCCAGCAATCACATTAAATGGGGCAAATTTCAGCCTTTCCACAAGCCTGGAAGACAAAGAAGGTAATTTTTCCAAGCCTTCCAAGCTGCCATCATGCTCCCCAGCCCAGAGCCCTCTGCAGAGTGGTGGCAATGAGCAGTGTTCAGGGCTAAAGCTGGCAGGTGGCACTTTCAGGAGCAACGGTGCAAGATCTGCAGCCAGGAAGTGAAACTCAGCCTGATAAACAGCTCTGCCAGCTTCTTCAGCTCTCATTAACATAACTGCTTCCATGCTAGCATCTAAGCCAGCAACTCACTGCACTTAGAACACCATTCCTTTTAGCTAAGAAGTGTTTTGCTCACCTCTATTTCCCCCAAGCATGGAAGACAACAGGGGGAATGTCTCTGCCACACGCTGTGTCTTGCAGGTAGTGAGTGCAATGCTAGAGCTCACTTGTCCCTGAGGGTGAAAAATAGAGGCAGGCAGACTTTCAAAACAGCTGTTTCTCAGGACTCGAAAAGAAAGCAATCTGGAAAGCAACCCCCACACCATTCACTTGAAGCAATGGATTTATGTCCTCCAAGCTGCACAAGATGCACAGAGTGGGTATGGCTCCATCCCAGACTGAAACCTGAGGTAGGAGACACATCTAGAACACAGAACCAGACTTGAGCAGCTCCCACTAATCACTGCCTCCTTTCCGAGGCTTTCTGCTTTGCCTCCACAAAATTAAATTTCCCCTTTCTGAGGCTGCCTTTGAGCACAGAGCAAAAACCAAATGAGCACAAGGCTTATGTAACTACAGAGCAAAGTCTGCACCCTTTGGTTCAGCATCCCTGGTACCATCAGCAGGAGCTGGTAGCTTTCAGGCTCAGGCCACCTGCCCTCAGCTCACTCCCACTGCCCAGCTCACTGACACTGCTCCTGCTCGCTGCACCGGGTGCCAAGGGCTCCCTTCCATCAGAGATACATCCCTACCTACCAACCTACCTGCCTTTACACTTCTCCTTGAAGGCTTTATTTAACTCTGGAGGGTGAAGTCCTGCAGTCCGCAAGCGGAGGCTGCGCTCTGGGTTCTGAAGTGCTCCATCCCCTGCCACCTTCCTTCCAGCCCTGCTGACTCCAGGACTCACCTCAGTGCTTTTAACTTGGCTGAAGATGAAGAGATGCTTAAGCCTCTGGCTGCAGAGTCCTCAGTGACGGCACAGTTCATAATAATAGATCTGTCCTTGCTGTAAAATGTCCTTTCATCCTTTCAACATTTGAGGGACCTATTAATTGTTTTCTTAAAGTGAGTTTCAAAATGTCACTGCTGACATTTAAGGCTCATAAAAAATGCAAGTCTGTCCTCTGTGTGAGAAACGAGTCTAGACGATCTATTTTGAGAGGAAACTGTTTATCAAGGAAGACAGTTGCCAATTCTGAATACAAAGAGCAGCAGAGGCACTTAGAGCAAGTTGCTGGTTTTCAGATCCGGCAGACACCAGTGGCACACAAGAAGTGACATCTGGTGGCTGCGGGCTGCAGTGTAACAAGAGAACTCCCAGTGCTGTTAGACAGTTCCACTTGTGAGTGTCCTGCTCCTCACTAAAACCTGTTAGATATTTGTGGTGGTTTGGGAGTTCCCCACCCCACAGGCAATGAAATCACCCAGGCTAGACTCAGCCGGCTGGCAGCTAAGGAATGAAGCTTTATATTCACAGCTTAGCACAATACATAAGCAGATACATACACAATAGAAATGAGTATTTATAGACATAGACAGAAATATACAAGTTAAAAGTAATGCAGAAACACAATTCCCCTCCCAGAAATCAGAGTCCCCAGGAGGGGCTCTCAACCCCCCTTCCACCTTCTTCCTACCCCTCTACCTTACCCCAGGGTCTGCCTTATGTGCAAGGTGAGTCTGGAGGATCAGCCAGGGGGGTTAGAAGCAGAGTGGTTAGTTAGGTTACACAGCAGAAGGCAGCAGACACAGCAGCTCCCAGAGCCTCTCTGTGTTATCTCTGTTTGTGTCCTTACTGTTATATATCTCAGCAAGCCTATGAGTGCAGCAGACATCTCCAGCGTTCGCTTTTCACAGACTAGAATCTAATTTTTCTCATTAAAATATTCCAGTTAGCCTCAAAATAGCACAATATTTTCTGTACTTATTTTGACACACACACTTTGGACCCCACACACCAAGAAGGACACTGAGTTGCTGGAGCAGGTCCAGAGAAGAGCAACAAAGCTGGTGAAGGGTCAGAGAATAGGGCTGGTGAGGACCAGCTGTGGGACCTGAGAGTGTTTACTGTGAAGAGGAGGCTGAGGGAAGACCTTATGCATCTCTACAGCTCCCTGAAAGGAAGTTGGAATGAGGTGGGAGGCAGCCTCTTCTCCCAAGTAACCAGCAATAGGATGAGCTGAAATGTGCTCCAGCTGCACCAGGGGTGGGTTAGGTTTATGAGTGGTCAGGCACTGGAACAGGCTGCCCAGGGAAGTGGCGGAGTCTCCATCCCTGGAGGTGTTCAAATAATGTGTAGATATGGTTTAGTGGGCATGGGACAGTTGGACTGGTTGATCCTAGAGGGCTTTTCCAACCTTCCTGATTCTGTGAGACTCCTGCACATGCACAGTGACTGCTGCTGTTATCTAATTAAAGTGGGATTGTTATCTTGACACCAGGAAAAGCATGGCTCCAAGAGGGAATTAGCAAGGCATGGCAAAGCAGCACTAACATCATCTAGCTGGACAACACCAGTGAGAATCAGACAGCCAAGAAGAAAGAAAAGGCTGCTCAGAATTTTGCAAAAGAATCCTTTAAAGTGCTCCAAGTCATTAGTAGCAGCCACACTTCTTGGACTTGTTTTTTATTAGATTTTAATTACACCCGAAAAAAAAGTGGCTGCAATTTCTGCTCTGAGCTTAGTAGCATCCTGGTTGCTAAAACTTTCACAAGCAGCCTTTCCACTCTGCACAGTTTATTGATCCTCAGAGATGGTCACATCTAATCCAGCCAAGCCTCCAGAGCCTCAGGCTGTACTCTGGGCAGAAAGCAATTTCTGCTCCCCCTGTAACTCCTAGAGCCCAGAAATAAAGTTCTCTTGTAGAAAGCTGTAAGCTTCCCAATGTGCTGTCAGTCAGCTATGGGTACAGTTACAACACTGCTGGCCCTGTGATTCCAGGGCTGGTAACATCAGTTTCCTCAGTAATAACTATTTATGGAGAGGAAATACAAGTAGAGGCTAAATATTTATCAGCAGAGGAAGTTCAAAAATATCTCTGCACAAATCAAGTGGATAGCAGGCTAAATCCAGAGTCACTGAGCCTTCTTCCAAGGATGTGCTAGGAGGAACTTCATCTTCAGGCTGACATCGCCACATCAAATTAATTCCTTCCTGCTATTCAATTGCCATGTAAAAAAAAAAACACTGGATGCCAAAAGGACAAAGCTAAAAATGTCCCTAAAGCCACACCTGAGGGCTGCACTTGGTGCCAAAGCCTGTGCAGCCTCTCCCACAGGCAATGCAGCCATGCAACACTGCTTTAGAGTTTGACTTTGGGGCTTCCCATCACTTTGCAGTCCTGGATACTAACGAGGGATAGGACAAGAGGAAATGGTCTTGAGCTGTGTCAGAGGAGGCTCAAGTTCAGTATCAGGAAAATGTCTCCCCCAAAGCATCGCCGAGCACTGGACAGGCTGCCCAGGGCAGTGGTGGAGTCGCACCCTGGAGGGATTCCCAAGCCATGTAGATGTGGTGCTGAGGGACATGGGTTAGCGGTGACCTGGCAGAGCTGGGTTAATGGCTGGGCCCAGTGGGCTTAAAGGCCTTTTCCAACAAACCAATTCTATGACTCTATGAATGTGCACCTGCACAGCCAGCTTCCCTCAGCACTGCAAGGGGCACACATCTGCACTCAGTACAAGGGGACCCCTGGGGCACCACCACTATCGATAGCTACGGCACAGACCCAGCACTTCCTGCGCACATTTCCTCATCGCCACCAGATGTTATCTGCACCTCGAGACTTTCTGGCTGAGCTGAAGGACACATGTACAGAAACACACAGCAGAACAGCTTCAGCTCCAGCCGCTCAGCAAGGAGAAAACTCTGCAAGGTCCTGTTCCAACTCGTTTGTGTTTAAATCTTGGAATGATGGAGTCGGCAGGAAGAAATCTCACTGCTTTAATGAAGCCAGAGGTTCACCCTGAGAACTGCTGCTGGGAGAGCACACAGCATTTGTATGAGCTCAGTTGAGACCCTCAAGTGATTGTGTTAAATGCAACTAATGATAGTTGCTATTCCAGAATGGTTATCTTCAAACAGACACAACGAAGGTCATTAAAATACCTCGGGCTCAAGTTGCCACTGCTTGTGGCTGGGATATTGTTGGCTCGGTGAAAGGCAAACACACAAATACACATTGTCATAAAGCTTCAGCTCATTTTCTGATACCAAAATGCCTCAGAAGCAGCCCAGCAAAGCCACTGTCGATGTTTACATGCTTAGCTCCCTTTTGACAACACTTATTATTTATTACCCAATGTACTAGCAGAGCAAAAAAACCCCTGAAAACTGTATAAATTACTACACCCACTTAATGGGTATCATGGAAAGAAAAAGCTGTCAAAACCCAGCAGCAGCTTTGTATGCATTCTCAAGCACCACAGCAAAAGGAGTGACTGCAACATTCTGCCTCTGGCACCAAGCAAGGATATTCGGTTTGTAAAGCTGTATGTACAACTAAGCAGCAGGTGCTTTGAAACCATCTAAGGTGGAAATTTTACTCAAAGAGTTACTGAAATCTGGGGAGGGGTTGCTAAAACAATGACTGGAGACTTGAGCTAAAAGCTACTCTCTGCCAAGCACTCAAGTGTCACAGCCAACCGCTGCTTGGCTTTACCAGTCCTGCCGCCGCGGCCACACACTGCCTGCAGAAGAGGACTCTGAGCTTCTCTGATCCCCTCTCAGCCTTCGCACCCTGAACAGCCCAAGATCTCGAGGCCTTCCTTGTCAGAGATGCTCCAGGCCCCTCATCATCTTCATAACCCTCCGCAGAACTCTCTCCAGTAGTTTCCTGTCTCACTTGAACTGGGGAGCCTAGAACTGGACCCAGTACTCCAGATGTGGCCTCACCACATCTTCTTTGGAGAAGTCAGATTCTGGCCCCCCTTTAACCAGTGAAAACCAAGAGCTGAATTACTCTTGATGTACCCCAGCTGCTAACACCTGTTCCATTTTATTATGGCCTTTATTTTTAATTTTGTTGGTCTCCTTAGCAATGTTCAGAAGTCTTCTCTAAAGAGTTAAACCCTTCAGTATTTCAAACAGCCCGATGCTGGTCAAATGGAGGTTTTCTCTTTCCTATAATCAGAGGTGAGCTCAGGTTCCACCATTCCCTTCTGCTCACCACTCACATCTCATTTCTTGTTGAAACTGTTTTAAAGATGGTATAAATAGCTTTGCAAAGTAATTCTAATGCTAAATGTCAAGAGCCATAGTGGGTTCGTTCTGATTTATCCTTATCTGCTCCTCGGGCAAGTTAATCCTCAACCTGAGATGCTGTTTTCATAGCTCAGTAATTTATGACACTTCCCAGCTAAATTATTGATGTTATGAGTGGCTCCAATGCGCTGCTCAGGGCCTACAGCTGCAGCCCTCAGTGCTGAAGTGCTCCAGAACATGGTTTTGTCTTCTCAAAGGTGTCTGATGTGGCAGTTCCTGTCAGCAGCCTTTAGTGAACAGCACTGTCTCCACCAAGTCTTTTAACCTGAGCTCTGCACTTGCAGTAGATGCAGTTCAAATCCAGCAGCCTCGGTTTAATCCCAGGCTAGAGCTTCAGGGAGACACAAAGCAAGCCTGGAGACCCTGGTAGTGAAGCACAACCTCACAGTGGCAGCCTCCTTTCTCCAGGAGTGAACTGGCATGAGCTCTGTATGGGCTCCAAGCCCGATGTCCACAAGCAGCCTGCTCCTCCTCCACTTCAACACAGCAGCAGCCAAACTCCCTCCCGCGAATGGCCCCAGGAAATCTCCTCAGGTATCGGCAGCCAAGCCGGAAGGATGAACTGTACAGCAGCAGTGCTGCTGGCACACCAGCCTGGGACTGACAACAAGAGGAGCACAACTCCTTACTGACCGTGGTGAGAACAACCTATCAACAGCTGAGCTCTCAGAGCACAATTCAGGCTCATTGTCCACTCCACACACCTAAACTTAACCCTACCTGTTTAACCGTACCTGTTTAACAGCTACACAGCTTGGCCAGAAGGCAAATGTCTCAACTGACCAGCAGCCAAAATCAGGCTTTTTTGGTTGGAAGGGAATAATAGAGATGGCATTTGATAGACTTGCTTTCAGGACTTGTTGAAGACATTTTGGGAGATGAGGACCTGCTGTGGAGAGTCTGGTCCTGAGGCACATTCATCTCATCGTGGCATCCATTCCTAACAATCTGTTCAATCTCCCACTGCCAGCTTTGCACACTCTGGCCTCCTGACTGCAGCCACAAGTCCTTCTCCTTCCCCAGATGAACAACTTCTGGCCCTCAGGGGCCATCCCATCCTGGCTAGGCACAGTAAGGGTGACACTGGGTGCTCACATTTTCTTCACATCACCTGCAAAGCCTCCCAGAATCCTGATTTCTGTTGGCCTTTTCTCACTACTAATTTGGTGCTCCATCTACAGAACAGTAATTCAGTGCCTTCCTCCTCATGCACCTCCATGATTTCAACTGTACCTGGTAACAGAGAGCATGCAAGGGCATTGTCATCTTCAATGAGAGTACTGCAGACTTGCATCTCTCCTGTTGCCCATGTCCATAGCAAGCCTTCAACACTACCATATAGCAGGCTTCATCCAGCCCCTAAGCAGACAAGCTGCAGACAAATCTTTATTTTTCCTAGGTACCTTGCAAAAGTTTGCACTTCTCAGAGCAGCCTCATCTTGTTTCCTCAGTTCATCTGTGAAGATTACAATTTATTTTCACTCTTGTCTGACCTCACAGATGTCCTCAGTGAAAGCTCACCTGTAACATAATGGCTGTGGTTACTTGAAAGAAAGGTCCTTCCCTCTAGGCCATGCAAACCTGAGAAGTTACCAGGACTAGCTTAAACCTGGCAGATTTAGGTATTGCACCCATATATGCAAAATAATAATAATAATAATAATAATAATAATAATAATAATAATAATAATAATAATAATAATAATAATAATAATAAAGGTCTTTCCCAACCTCACCAGCTCTTCTAAATTGATGGTAAGATGGCAGGGTACATTCACCCACACCGAACACCAAGGTTGTTTTACAGGTGAAATATTTCCTCCTGAAATGTATTTCCCCCCCCTGGAAGATGTGAAGCAAATGGAAAACGTCAGTTTTGTATTTTGCTCTTTAGGTGCAGATCCACACCTTGTACAGTGGGGAATGACCTACCTTGGGGACAGAGCTGGCATGAAAAACCACTCACTGACAAAGTGATGTGTGACCTGATGAGTCCAAGCGATGCACCTCAATGAGCACACACCATGGAGAGCAGCCCTGGGGAGAAGCACTAGAGGCTGCTGGTGGATGAGAAGCTGCCCATGAGCTGGCAACGAGCACCCACAGCCCAGCCCCAGCCGTGCCCTGGGCTGACCCCCAGCAGCGTGGGCAGCTGGCTAGGGGAGGGGACTCTGCCCCTCTGCTGCGCTCTGCTGAGCCCCCTCTGCAGTGCTGGGGCAGCTCTGGAGTCCTCAGCACAGCACAGACAGGGACCTGTTGGGGCAGAGCCAGAGGAGGCCACAGCAGCGCTGGAGGGCTGGAAGGGCTTTGCTGGAAGCCAGGCTGGGAGCCCTGGGGGTGTTCAGGCTCCAAGGAGACCTCCTGGTGGTTTTTTTGTACATAAAGGAGGCCTACAGGAAACACGGGGACAATGTTTTTAGCAGGGCCTTTTCTGACAGGACAAAGGGTGATGGTTTCAAACTAAAAGAGTGAACAATTAGGCTACATACAACAAAAAGTTGTTAGGCTGAAGGTGGTGAAACGCTGGCACAGGTGGGAGATGCCCCATGGCTGGAACCATTTCAGGTCAGGTTGTCTGGGGCTCTGAGCAACCTGCTCTAGGTGAAGACATCTCTGCTGACTGTAGGTCCAACCCAAACCACTCCATGATTCTATGATGCTTTAAGCTCCAGAACAGGAAATGTGCATTTAGTAGTACAGAGTATATGAAAGAACAAGGGCCCAAGTCATTTCCTACCTCTCCACCACCCCATTCATTACAGAGCTGAGTCCATTTCCAGGTCACACCAGTAGTACACAGAGGGCATCCAAGTGCCTTTCATCCTCCCTGATGCTGCAGGGGCTTTAACTCAAGAGACCCAGAGAGGAAGGTTTGCTGCACCAGGAGCACCACAAATGGCTCATGTCACAAAATCCAAACAGGATGGGCGTTGGATGGGACCAACTAGAGATCATCTAGTCCAACCCCCATGCTAAAGCAGATTCAGCCAGAGCAGGCTGCACAGGATTGTGTCCAGGCTTGTTTTGAACACCTCCAGAGGAGGTAACTCTGGCAAGTCCATAAGGGAAATCTGCAGGCTTGCTACCTCAGTATTTGGAAAACATCAAGTCCAGCCAGTTCCAGCTGCTGTGGGAATATTAAGAAACTGGAGCTGGGAATGGGAAGAGGCAGGGCAATGGTTGGGGCTGGCATACGGACACAGGAGGACAGAGGGAGGGCCCCGGGACAGAGCCTGCCACAGGCCACTCACTCCACTCCTACTCACACTCATCATCACGTCTGGTCTCTTACCACCACCACAGCTGCCCTGTTGCCATCAGCCACCAGTACCTGCCTGGACCTTTCTGTTTTTCCTTGCAAGATATCAGACACATCACCTGATCAGCTCCTGCAGTGGATACCACACTCCTTAAAGCAAGTGCTCACAAGCCACGTCCAACAGCTGCTGGAAACCAGGTGTAACATAAATTAATAAATATTCCACAGCAAAGCTCCATTAACTGCTTGGCCCTAAAGTGCTGTTCAGTGGCTTGTCAGGCACAGCTGTGTGATGAAAGGATTACAGAGCTCCCATTGCAGCCTGCCTGCCGCACGCCAGCTCCTCTGGAGCTTTCCTGTGTCCCTGGCGTGGAAAACCCAAGCCCAGCCACCAGGACAGAATTGGAATCAAGTCTCCAGCACGGGAAACAGAGACCCAGAGGTGGCAGGTACAGATGAGCAGCATGGCTGGGCAGCACACTTGCTGCCAGGTGCAAGCACAGCCTCATGTACTTGCAGGGAATAGCTCAGCAGTGCCATAGGTACTGAGTTCACTTGGGTGAAGCTGCAGCAGAAGAGGGGAGATAGAAGGGTGCAGTTCAGGCTGCTGGGAGATAAGGGCTTGTGGAAGCTTACAGATCCCTTCCCTGATGTGAATAGCTGTATTTAGACCAAATCTGGCACCAGGCTTTGGCAGTAAGAAAAACATTGCACTTCACTATAAAGCACAAATAAATAAGAAATACCAATGTGTAGGGGAAAACTGTAAAAAAATATTGCTCTCTTATTGGAAATCTGCCTTGATTTTCCACAGCACTTTGGAGTCTTCCAGCCAAGCAACGTGATGCCAGCCAAGGAACACGGTGGGAATTCAGAGTTTTCCCTCAGTGTGCAAGCTAGAGAAGAAAATAGGTGGGTTAAGGGAGGAACTGAAGCCTAAGGACAGCAGCTAAGGAGCCTCGATCAAATTCGGCTACAGCTGATGCAAACTCTGTACAACACTGGAAATGAGTGTCCAGAGTGGCACTGATTTAACATCACATGTCCTTGGAGAGTCTGACTGCAGGATCCATGACCTTTCAGCATGCAGGAAGAGTAATTAAGAGTGAGAAGGGTGAGAAGCATACTGGGCCCTGCCTGAGGCACGGCTTTCTTCACCTGAGTGGTGATGTGTCTGCTGCAGCAGAAGCACAGCTCAATGTTCTTGGCTTCCTCAATCAATATGCCTTTTCTACAAGAGTAGCCTCCTGCTGCTGGCTTATCTCTGGAGTGCATCGGAACACAGTGGTGACACAACTGAGCTACAGCTTCTTGAACACGGGAGGAAACACTCACAACAGGCAGGGCAGTCAACAAGAAAGATTCCCTTCCTAGGAAGGAGCCGGGGGGTGGAGGAACTGTAGTATCAAGTTAGCAATACCTCATGAACTTAGATACCTTCAAGGCCCCTTGAACCCAAACCATTCCATGATGAACCCAGAAAGAGCTTGCTGTCATCCACCTGAGAACTTGATCTACAATATAAGCCAGGATTCAGAGAGACAGTTCAGTCCTGGGACACAGCCCATCTTTAAACCTGCAATCACCTAGGCTGCCAGCAGAACCTCTGCCCACTGATGCTCAGTGCTCCTGCTGCAGGTTGCTTAAAACAGTGTTAAAACACAAGCAGTAACTTACTTGCAGCCTTGTGGTGATGCCCACATAATCCCAGCCTTGCTAGTTATCTCACCAGCGGGTGAGGTAACTCCATCCTTTCACCTGGACCACGTATGAATAAACATTAGAGCTTGCCCCAACCTTCTCATTCACACAGACGCCTACTTTTAGTTCAGCAGAGAAGATAAAATCCGTTGCTGGCTTCAGCTGCTTTAGTGGAATTGAGTGTTTTGTTATGTAAATCTCCACTGCTTCATCACGCTCCTGGATTTGAGATTAGTTTTCCTATTACAAAATCCGAACCACAAAACTACCCTCTTACTGATTTCAGGGGAAAAAAGGAAGCAAAAGAAGAAGGAAAAAAAGAAAGGTAGTTTCACTACAAATCCTTCACACAAGTAGTTTTCTCTTTTCTGCATTCAAATTGATTTTTTTTCTTTTGGCTTGTGAAGAGTCAGATGAAGCCTTTGACTCAATGCCCAAGAGTGAAATGGCACCACCAGAAGCAGCAGAGCTCCCAGGGCAAGAGACATGTGACAACATTTTAATCACTGGCACACAAAAAAGGCTCCGAGACAGCTACTCCTCCAGCATTTGCTGTTCATAGCTGCGTGCGTGCAGTACAAGTGGGTGTGTCTGCCTCTGAAACACACATATCAACGTGTACAACCGGCACGGACACGAACCTACAGGTCCTGCCTCTGTGCTGACCTCCCCTGGGTGGAAATTTCCCTTTCTGCCGGAGATCAAGCAGGCTCCCGTCAGCATCAAGTGCAGCGCTGCTCAGTTGGGCTTTTGTTTATACAAACAAGCACATAGGATTTTCAGTCAAACCTGAAACATTGACTCTTCCTGAGCAGTGCCAGCAAACCGTGAGCTTTAATCTGCAGATCTGGCCAGCTGACTGCGCTGCTGCTGTATTTTAGCCACAGAACACAACGGCACGTGTCTGCTCTGCAGGAGGTGATAATGATTTTTGGTCTGGTCCACGGTTCGGGAGGTGAAAACAGTCTGAGGTCTGTGCAAGCACAGCAGTATGAAGAAAACTTCAGGCCACAGAACCAGGTAACAAAAAACCTCAACCGACCAACATTTCCACATCTGACAGATTTGGAAGGTGCTTAGAAATACTCTCATCTGTTCCATCAGCCTACAACCCAAGCCGTGTCCGAGTCAAGCCACTGCAGAGCAGGGCTGGAGTACTACAATGAAGCAGCAGAGAAACGAACCACGCGCACACACAAACCCATACGTGACACCACTAAGGTTCAGCTGTGAACTGTTGCTTAACAGCCTCTAACCATAATAACCCCTCACTGAACCTTGACTGCATTCCCAGCAAAAGCCTGCACTGAAGCTATTTTTAACAGCCAACAGCTTGCATTTAAGAAATGTCCCTCTTCGACTAAAAATACGCACCAGTGAATGGCAACATCCATCCACGGCACCATTCTAGGTAGGATGCACTGCCGAAACTAAATGAATCTTTCAGAGAAAGCCACTTTCCAGGTATCTCCTCTGCCAAACCCCCGTAAAAGCAGCACAATTAGCCAATGAGCAGCTCTCCAGGCAGGCGGCAGGGATCTGCCCAACACTGGCAGCCCGGCGAGGGGACAGCAAATTGCATTATCTTTTGTCATCATTCCGTCCTCTCCGCAGCACTAACCTGCTCGGGGGCACGGTTTAAAAGAAGTGTCCCCACCACCACCTCTCCCCTCGCCCTGCTGCTAAGCACGAGGGGATGCCGCTCCTGGGGGATGCTGCTCCTGGGGGATGCCACACACGAGGGATGTCTCGGTGTGCCCGAGCAGAGGAGAAGGATGAAGGGGATACTCACGACCCCCTTGTTTGCTGGGGAGGCACCTTCAGCCTTCGCCCTGGAGTATGGGGAGGTCTCTCCCCACTTCCAGAGCCGGCCTGCCGGGGCCCCCGGGCCCCCCCTCAGCATCCGCTGCTCCGTGCCCAACCGTACTAAGGGCACCGAGCCTTGCCGAGCCGCACTCCCCGGCAGTGCGGACTCGGCCGCCTAACTTCCCGCGAAGTCCCGGCGCCTCCGAACTCGGGGAGCCTTCCCCACTCCGGGCACTGACCTCCAGCCGGCTCTGCCCCGCTCCGCGCCGCTGCGTCCTCCCATCAGCGCCCGCCGCCTCCGCCGGCTCTGCCCTGCGGGGGGGCGGAGGAGGAGGAGGAGGAAGGGGGAGGGAGAGAAGGAGGGAGGGAGCAGCCCCGCGCTGCGCAGCCCGGGAGGCGGCGGATGCCGCTCGGCTCGGCCTCTCCGGCTCCGCAGGGCGGGGGGTGCCCAGCGGCAGCCCCTGGAGGGG
>VWYK01022511.1:104359-115883 GCA_013399775.1 Semnornis frantzii | reverse complement strand
CCCGGCGGCTCCACGGGCGAAAGAACGCGGAGCCGCCGCGGTCTGTGGGGTCCCCGCCGGGCATCGGCTACCAGCTGCGATTGCTTAGAGGTCTTGGAAGGAATCGGGGCTCTCCCGAACCAGCTTAGACACAAATCCGAGCCGTCCCAGGGGAACGGGGTGGCCAGCAAGAGCAGGGACATCATTGTACCCCTGTACTGAGCACTGGTGAGACCACACCCTGAGTACTGGCGTCAGCTTTGGGCCCCTCATTACAAGAAGGACATTGAGGGGCTGGAGCAGGTCCAGCGAAGATCAACGAAACTGGTAAAGGCTCTGGAGAACCGGGCTGGGGAGGAGCAGCTGAAGGGACCTGGGGATGTTTAGTCTGGAGAAGAGGCTGAGGGGAGACCTCATTGTTCTCTGCAGCTCCCTGAGAGGAGGCTGGAGCCAGGTGGGTGTCAGTCTCTTCTCCCTAGTAACAAGTGACAGGATGAGAGGAAATGGCCTCAAGGTGCACCAGGGTTGGGTATTAAAATTATCTGCTGACAGGGTTCTCAGACGTTGGAACAGACTCCCCGGGGGCGGCTGAATCCCCATCTCCAGACATGTTTAAAAGATGCAGAGATACGGTGCTGAGCGACAAGGATTAGCAGCAGTTTGGTAGAGTTAGAGGATGGTTGGACTTGATGATCTTAGAGCTCTTTTCCAAACAAAATGATTCTACGATTCTGTGAAACAGTGTTTAGGTGGAACTAGCATCCCAAATTGTGGTGGGGGTAGTCGGAGTCAACCCAAGGAGACACATTGCTTATACCCTTCCGTCTCTCTATTGCTTGAGCAAGGCAGACTCTCAGCTGCATACTTTGCAGAGCACATACATCATGTACTGGCCTGGTACACTTCTGAAATGGCAACAGCACGAACATTGGCTGAGAAGCCAACATCTTGTATCTAGCCAGTGCAAGTTTCACTCTCAGCCATGCACACATACTTGTGCAGATGTGCACATGTGTAGATGCACAGTGTGCTTAGCCTGCTTTATGCAGGTGAGTGACACACAGCTGCCCTGGTGCATGTGAAGCATTGGCAGGACCACAGAGGGACGGCAGAGCATCACCCAGCCCAACTGCCCTTCTGCAGCAGCACCACCCAGCACCAATCACACAGCAACACAGACAGGGGGGTTTGAATGCCTCCAGCAATGGAGACTTCACCGCCTGCTCCGGTGCTCTGCCAGCCTCAAAGTGAAGAACTTCCTGATGTTTACATGGACCTTTCCGTGTTGCAGGTTTTGCCCATTACCTCTCGCTGTGCCACTGGACACCACTGAGATGAGTCTGGCTCCGTTCTCCTGACGCTCTAGACATCAGCGTGAAGGTTTAGTGCAATGCTTGCAAAGCATTCTTGTGTGGCTGAGACTGGCCAAGGTTTGAGAGCACAAACTTGCTCTTTTCCTCGTAACACTTAGGTGAACCTAGGTTTGGGCTTAAATCCTCATGTTTAATACTCAGCAAATCATTTCTAAGAAGTTGCGGTGATGAAGCAAGAGCTAAATAGGAAGGAGCAGTGAACACTGTGCTTTAGCATTTGCTTTCACAGTCAAGATCATCTTGGATCAGAACATTCAGAAGCATGTAAAACTCAGACAAATCTGTGGGAATCTGGAAGTGGAACCATATGTAACATAAGAGCAAAATGCAAACCAGAAGCTTCCCAGTTGCACAGCTGTGATTGGGAGCCAAACAGTTTAAGGCTTTCAAATGGCCAGTTGTGCACCTGTAGGACCATGTCTGGGTAGCTGGGAGACTGACTTTAAAAACCACACATGCACGAGTTTCCTGCAGCACAGTGCATCTACCTCTGCTCAGAGCATGCCTGATTCTCACCTAGTAAAACCCCACAGAGTAAAATCCCCAACTAGGTGAAAGCTGCAGCGTGAGGCATTCCCACACACTTGATGTTTCTCCTCTGGGTTAAATGTGCTGCCCTCCGAGGCCTCTCTAGGGCTCCTGGGATGCTCTGAATAGCAATTATGCTTAGCCAGATTTCTGCATAATTATGTTCTCTTCCTTTTTTTTTAATTTGAAGAAGCTGTCACAAAAGCCAAGATCTTTATTCCCTGGGAAAGTCTATGTTCACATTGCTCCTCACCAGCCATCAGCTGGAGGAAATACCTCAATGGCAATATCTAAACAGAGTAGCCCAGGCACTCCACAGAGATTGTGTCTGCCCCTCTCACGGATGCTAACAAACTATCTCCAACATTACCTGGGGAAGTGGGGAGGAAAAGGCAACATTTTATGGCATAATAAATCACTGTCAAGGAATTAGTTGTACTACTATGGACAATGATAGCCAGAGGAACAGAATAAATAGTCTCAACAAATCTAAAAAATAAGACTGGACTTTACTTTTTATGATTCAAGATGCTCAAGGAGAGAATGAGCACCAAATGCTCTCCCTCCAGGAAGAGATGTCAGCCTACATATAAGAGTAAAACTTTCCCTGACAGGTTGGTTTTCATCCAGCAAAAGCTCCTGGCCTCCAGCCCTGCAATTCTGATTTCTGCTGGTTGTTGTGGTCACTCTGCAGCTTAGGAAGGACCATCTGGCTGTTAAAGCAAGTTGGTGTGTGTCTCTTAGTGGGCTTACCTGGTAAAAAACCCAGAGCCCTTCAGCAGTGTTGAAAAGCAGGCACACAACTAGCAGTGCAAGTGTGCGAATGAGGAGGGGGATTTCTGTGTGCAGGGATCACTCCTTATCACTGGTAACTGTAATTTGGGGCAGAAATCCACCACAGAGGTTGGATGTCTGAGTTGGACAGCAGCAGAACTCTGCATTCACAGCCAGACTGAACTGGGATAAATCACCTTGTGTCGTGACAGGGTGCTAACCCAGGAGATGGGCTGCTCTTCCTCCTCCTGCCTGTTACGGCAGCAGCATCTTCGGCTTACTGCCATGAAGAGGGGTTGGAAATGCAGATGTTTCTGCTTTGTGCTCCCCCTCCCAACTCAAAAACCAGAGGCAGAAGCTCATTGCCTGCCAGCACCCAGGGGAGACTCCTGCTTTCCACTCCTGCTGCTTTTGGGGAGCCCTTTTTGCACATGTCCCATCTCCAGCCAGAGCTTTCCAAAGCCCTTCTCAGGGGCTGTTGCTGCAGGGTACCAGCATGAAGAGATACTCTTGCACTGGATTGCAATCACAGCACAAAGAGATGTGGATTATGACAGGAAGCAACGAAAACTTCCCCAAAATGCCTGTCAAACTTTCACCACGAGCTGAGAGGAGCAAGTGGACACACCAGGCTCTCCTGGGGTTCAGGGTTCCCCCTCTGCTCAGAGAACCACAGGGGGGCCTGGAGCTGAGCAGATGATTTAAGGGGTGGGGACCTCTAAATTCAGCCAGGAGTTTCCGTGCAGTAAGCCTGACACACCACAAGGTAATAGATGTGTTGTGCTTGGCAGCTGCGGCACCTGCACTGCCCTGCCTGCTGTGCTGCTCTGCTGAGCACGGGCACAGCAAACTCAGCTTGAGCCGCTCCATCCCGCGGCTGAATCCAGTTGCGTTCGGACTCAGGCTGGGGTTTGCTCTGCAACCATCCTACACCTGCGGAGACTGTTTCAGCTCTTCCAACTCTGAGGCTGGACTCTGAGCTGGTGCTGTGCAAAGACTGCAGGGAGGTTTACCGCCCTTAGTTGTCTGTTCTCCCATTAGAATAGTGGGATTAATGGAATGTTTTAAAGAGATGCGCTATTACTTTTATTTTGCCCATGGTATCCTGGCAACAGACAGATTCCTGAAATACAGATCCCTGATTTGGTGTCTCATGCATCCTTTGGCTCTCAGTGAAGGGTATATCGACCACTAACCCCCGGAATGCTTTTGTGCCCTTCTCTCCACTCAGGCTGGGATTGTTCTTCTCAGCACGCACATCCTCGGAGCGCTTGGGAGGCCTTGTGCAGGCTTTAACCGCAGACAATGCTTTTTTTCTTTCCTTTTCCCCCCTAGAATGGGCAACAATTAATACTGAAACATGATTAGTTAAATGTGTCACTTTGGTTTCTCCCAAATGATCTGCTGTTCTCTTAAGGATGTCTGCCAAGGGCCAGTTTCCCTTTGCCTATGCCATCCTTTTACCCCACCTAGTATGTCCTTCAGCACCCTACAGAATCCCTTTGGATTTGTGACACTTCTGCCCTCCAAGCGCTTGTTGCAGAGCACTGTTTCCTTAGCCATCACCTGCCCACCTAGTACACATTAAGATCCTTTAATCTTCACTCTTAACTCAGTCTCTTCAGAACCTTCATCATTTTTATTGCTCCTCTATGAATTTCTTCCAATTTGTCTGCATCTCCCTGGCAATGAGGTACCCAGAATTTAATGCCCTGATTTAGGTGCCATCTCGCTGCAGCAATACAAAAGATGGTACCTCCCACTGCTTTTATCCACCACTGGGTTAACAATATGCTGGAATCGTGCAGTAGTCAGGAATCAGTTAAACCAGACTTTAAGTGCTTCAGCACCCAGCATTGCCATGATGCTCTTGTGGCACCACAACACAAGGCACTTGAAGCCGGTTAAAAGCACATCCGTGTGACTTCTGCGGCAGGCAAAGTGTTTACACCTGCTGCTCTGGCATTCTCTAAAGGAATACGATCAGCAGCTACAGTTTGAAGACAATGGTACCAGAAGAAGCTCACGCTGATGGCCTGAGGGCTCACACCACTGCTCTGTAACTCTTGGCTATGTGACACCAGCCGAGGGCTCAGCACAGCAGCAGCAGGAACACTGGGTAAACCAGCAGCCGAGGAACTTGGCACTAGGTTGGTCCATTATTGGTTGGTTATTTAATTTTTTTGCTTTAATAAACAAAAAGCTAGAAATCTGTAACACATCCTGGACTTTGGCTGAAGAAGAGCTTGAGGTAGCTAAGAAGCAGAGTATATGGGGCAAGGTGCTCTGTGACCTCTTGGATCTCTGCTAGAATGATCTGATGTTTTCTCTGCCCCCATCATGTGTGGGTCCTGGCTAAAGGCACACATCACTGCCACTGAAGCTACTGAGAGCTCTGCTCCTGGCTTCTTTCCTGTATGCACAACCCCCTTGTTTCCTACTGCATTTGTGAATAAGGAGGCAAGAGTCAACCCTCGGAGGTGTTTAGTTCTGTTACAGAATGATCTTCTCCCCTCTGTGCCATGTGTTTCCATTGCCACTCTCCAGTTCTATTATGCATGTCTCTGCACCGCTGGTTGGGGGTTGCAGGTCATTGCGCTGTTTCATGTGCACACCAGTGCCTGGAGTTCTTACTTCCATGTCATTTTTCACTCCTCTTCTAGTTCCAGAATTCAAAATGAAGCATTTAATGTTTGACCAGAGACCTGTTCTAATGAGTGATTGCATTGTATGTGTGCTTTGTTTCCCTCATTTTTACCACTTTCTGTATTTCATAAGCTCTGTTCCCTATATACCTTAGTCTCTCCTCTTTCCCATTTGTTGCTCCTCATTCATGCCCAAACCTGAAGTTCTCTGAAAATGCAGAGCAGAGGCTTCAGTGTTGAAAAAGTCCCAGCCTGTGGCACGAAGCAAATCTCCACGCAACGCATGTGCATGGATGTGCCTGCACACAGCAGTCCTTAGGGGTTATTTCCACCCTGAGGAAACACTTCCTTTTGCTGGGCAGGAAAAGGACCATCTCTCTCAGCCACTGTGATGGTTAGGGAGTTCTCTGTCCCCTCACACTTTGTAAAATCCCCCAGACTAGACTCAGCCAGCTGGAAGTTAAGGTCTGAAGCTCTATTTACAGCTCAGCACAATGTACAAGCAGAGATATACACTATGTACAGGAATATTTACAGAGATATACAAGGTAAAGGTAATACAGAAACACAACTCCCCTTCCAGAAATCAGAGACCACAGGAGGGGCTCCCAACCACCCTTCCACCTTCTCCTCACCCCTATACCTTACCCCAGGGTCTGCCTTACACACAAGGTGAGTTTGGAGGATGGGCCAGGGCGGGTTAAAGAAAAGTGGTTAGTGAGGTTACTCAGCAGAGAGAAGCCAGAAGCTGCTAGACCAAGATGCTGTGCCCCAGACACTGACTTATCTATGTTTTGAGTACTTAAACATCTCAGCAAGCCTATGAGTGAAGTAGACATCACCATTTTTTTTTCTCTTCACAGCCTATAATATAATTTTCTCTATTAAAATATTCTGATTAGCCTCAAACCAGCACAGCCACAGTGTGTGCATACCTCAAGTACCAAGGTTCATTTGTCAATGGAGAGTTTGTGGGATTAGTGCTCACCAGATGGACTCACTGTTGGGTGCAACAGAAACCCATTTGTGAAGAGCAGCCCCTTTACTTGTATGAGAAGGACTCTGAGGGGGATTCTAAGGTGTCCCTTACATCTGAGGAGAAGTTCCTACCTGGCCAGTATTAGGGCAGGGAGGGCCAAAACCTGGAGCCCAGCTATGAGGTCCCGTTCTGCCATAGTTTTGCATGCTCCATTTTAGCCTAGACAGTGCCTGGCTCAGGGAATGGCATTGTCAGGGACTGTTCCCACAGGTGAGATGTCACAGGTGAGGTCAGTGCAGAGGTCAGCCTGCCTTTAAAAGAGAGTTTATTTGTGCGGAGATGGCCCACAGGCTGTGCTGCTTCCCCTCTGGACCAGAGGATGGGCCCTGACACTGAGCAGCTGCAAAGAGGTGAGATTCTGAGCATGCTTACAATAGATTTGCTTTCATTTTAGAGATACAAATAAAGTCATTAACTTGCTAGATGTTGTTTGAAAAATATCAAGATAGATCAACTGTCTGCACCTTCACAAAGTGAAGCAAACCATTATTAGAAAGATAAATCATATACCTCCTTAATGACACAGTGAGAAATCTTTTCTCCAAGTGTTATTCTTTATGCTAATTTCAGAAAAAATAATTTTTTTTTTCCCTAACTTGGGCTTCATTACAAAGTCATTTCAATTTGCAGTCACTCTTCCAGTCCACCTGCAATGCCAGAGCTGATAAACACTTTCTTACGTTAGCACTCCTAACGACTGCTGCAATTGCACCACAATTTTGGCTTTAGGAAGAGTATCAGGGGTAGCAGCAAACAAAGAGATACAATTCATCCTCCATCACACAAGCTGAAGAAACAGCATGGGAAGGATGAATTCCATGCATACATTATCTGTTCTGAATGTTTGGGAAGGGTGTTCTGAAAGGTTTCTACTCACATAGCTAAAACAGTGCCACGCATGGAGCTGTGAGGAATCTCTTCACTTCTCCTCTTGCTGGTTGTTTCCCCTCTCCCAGAGCCTAAAAACACGAAAGATAAGAGCAGAGCTTCTGCATCATGGTAGTATCTTGCTGAATCAGGCAGTTTGGTTCAAAGCCAATTGCTGTGACTCCTGTGGTCTGGCATGAGCAATTGCTTTTGTTGAATAAGCCTTGACCATTTAATATACAGAGCTTATGACTCACCATATATTCCAGGAGCATGCAGATACTGCCATACTGTCCTCTGTGCTTTCACATCCTGAGCACATCCCCTAGAGATTTACTCTGCTTTACATCCCTTTTCTCATACACATCTCCAAGCGCTGTATGGGAAGCAAAGAGGGAGCCTAACCATCACAGGCAGCTCACTCAATTTAGCACAGTCCTGTCCTTTCCAGTCCATCCACCTGCAAAATGAGAATAATAATAAGCACTTAAGGGAGACTGTTCACATGTCTAGCTTGAGACTTCTAATGTTAGGCTCTCCAGAGGCTCAGCAGTGAGAACTGGCTTCTAATGCAGGTGCTTTGAATGGGTTTCTAATAGACCCTGCTTCTCTCTGCTGGCAGTAAGGGAGACCAAGTTCTCAGCTCTAGCACTCCTGCATCAGGCACTGCAGTGACGTGCTGAAAAGCAGGCACTGAGCTCTTCTGTCATATCCTGCAGCCCTTTCTGTGCTAGCTTTCTTCTGCAGAGCATTATCTGATTAACTCGGTGGCTTCCACATATGCCAAGTGGAGGGGGTTGCAGGAGGACAATGCTGCATCCCCTCAGTGATCAGCAAGGGGGAATGAATTAGCATTTCGACAGTGCTTTACATGTGTTAGGCTCAGGGAAAGTGCTATTAATTATCAATATAGTCAGTCATTATTATTCATTAGTGGTTAGAGCAAGCTACAGAGACTCTAGACCTCCACGCTTCAGTTTCAGCACTGTGGCTGAGTGATACTGAGCAATTCCCTTTGCTTCTCTCACTCTCATCTTTCCTGTCATTCTTACGTGTGATGTGAACCTTAATAAGGCTTGAAAAGAGTTTCGAGGACTTCTGGTGAGAAGTGAAATATTAATGTCAAGCCCTCTTGTGCAGCAGGGGAGACAGAGCAATAGTCTCATCCTTATTCAAACAGCTCGGACTGGTGCCACAGAGCACTTCAACAGCCTCTGGGTTCTACCCAGAAAGAGCAAGGACTGAGGAGCAGACCGAGCCAGTTCTCCTCAAAGTGGGAGCCAAGAAGCACCACCAGGGAGTTCAGATTTAGAAAACTCATCTCTGTGCTGCTGTTATTCCAGTTACAAAGGCAAACTGCCCACTGATACACACAAATGGACATTTAAAGCATCTAAATACCTGCTCCTGGACACAGAAATACAATTTGTGAGTGTTTCGTGTGGGAGAATTGGCAGGGAAATCAATCTTCATTTCAGAAAAACTCCTCTTTGGTGTTTAGTCTTTGTGTTGATTGTATGAACTAGGGCCCTATTACAAATGAGCCTCGTGTCCCAGAAACTAATGTGCCTTGCTCAAGAAGCAGGACTCGCCACATTTCGTCACCACTCTCTTTGTTAGTGATCTGCCTGCCCTGGCAGTGATGAGAAATGCTCCCTTCTCTGGAGCATCCACCATGTCAGCTGCGGGCAGCTGGTGCTGTATTAGCCCACCAAGGCTCCACTGCCATGTTTAATCACACCCTATAGAATCTTGGCCACCTTCCTTCACACCTTGGGCTGCCACAAGGCCCTTTGGCCAGTATTAATTACTTCAACTCACGTTTATGCTCGAGATAAGAGCTGCCAGTGTCTGGCTGCTTGAAATCATAACAACGAGACCAAATGAAAACATGACAGTGACATAAACACTACCAAGAGGTCTTCTCTTCATTTTCAGGAGAGCTTTAAATGAAAGTAGTGGGGACAGATTAGCAGAGTCAGTGCAGAGATGTGAATGTGCAGACTGGGATCTGCATGTGCCTGTAAAAGGCATCTGTGTTTCACTTATACCCAGTTCTAGTACCACAGTCATGATAGTACAAATTTTAAAAAAGCTCTTGCACAATTCCTTGAGCCCTTCAGAGGTCACTGAGTTATTACAGGTTCCCACCTGTTATTCGCATCTACCAGCAAGGAACAGAGAAATATGTTCTTAAAGGGTAATCTGCCTGAGAAATTCTCCTTCCTTTCAAAAGTCTCATGACTTCTGTCTCCCCAGGTGCCTGCTGGTACCCTCCATCCCAGTATAAAATCCAGCTACCTGCCCCAAACTGGAAAGGCAAACCCAAATACCTGAGATGAGAGGAGCTGCATATCCACACACAGACTCTTCAGCCCAGATGTTTCGGGTTGGGTAATTGATCATCATCAGCTGCTGCAGATGCTCTGCCTTTGACCACACACTTCCTTCCACCCAGAGACTGCACTCCAGAAACTTACATTAATGCAGTGTCAGGCTTGAGGTTTGCCATCTGCTCAACCAGGAAAACTTCAAGTTAAATTGACTCTCAGAACCAATGCCTGCTCTCCATTTGCCATCTGCAGCTTTTTACGTTGCTGTTTACTCTGTCACATTTATATCCCGGGGTGTAAAACTGCCCACAAATGGTAAAAGCAAATGAGCAGTGTGACAGGGGTCAGCACGGCCAAGACAATAACTTTTAAATTATCAGACTTTGGTAGACTTTAAAATCTCAAGGCTCAACCTCACTCAAGCCCTAGGTTTCTAAAATTACAATCCCTGTGCTTAGCATTTCAAATCTCCCTGCCTCTGACTGCACCTCCAGCACAGCAGCACACCTCTTGCGTTAGACCGACTGGTACCGTGTGTCTGACACCTCTGTCTTCAGCAGAGCTTCTTCTCTCTGTTGTAGGGGCTGGAGCAGGGCCCCAGGAGGGCAACGAAGCTGCTGAAGGGTCTGGAGAACTGGGCTGGGGAGGAGCAGCTGAGGGGGTGTTTGACCTGGAGAAGAGGAGGCTGAGGGGAGACCTCATTGCCCTCTACAGCTCCCTGAAAGGAGGTTAGAGTGAGGCAGGGATTGGTCTCTTCTCCCAGTAAACAAGAGGAGAAGATGGAAACACCTCAAATTAGGCTGGAGGAGGTTTAGTTTGGATATTGGGAAAAAATTTCTTCACCAAAAGGGTTGTGAAGCCCTGGAACAGGCTGCCCAGGGAAGTGGTGAAGTCACCCTCCCTGGAGGGTTCTAAAAGCTGTGTAGATATGCTCCTGAGGGACATGGGTTAGTGATGGACTTGGCTGTGTTCAGTTAATGGTTGGACCCAATGATTTTAAAGATTTCTCTCAACCAAAATACTTCCATGATTCTAAAGGGGGTTTTAGGTCAGCACAGCTACAACATACTGTATTAAAAGCATGCAGAGAGCTTTGGTGCTCAGCTTTGTATGCTCCCCATCTCAAATTCAGCCCACATATGAAGAGAGAATAGTGAGAGTACATTCAGGGATGCAAAATTCCCCATGTTTGATGATTTATTTGGAGATGACTCTTTAAAAAAACAAACAAATATGCAAAGTGACAGGATATATGAGGGAGCAACCTTAAGTGTGGTTGGCTCATTTGTTAAGTGACTTCTACAACATAATTATTTACACAACTTACACAAACTTCTTTTCTCTTCTGGGCTAAAATCTCAGGATTTTGTCCACGCATGCAGGATTTTAAAGGGACATTAAAGGGAACAAGAAGAATTTCTTCAGGTATATCACTGAGAAAAGGAGGACTAGGGAGAATGTGGGACCCTTACAGAAGAGAAATGGAGAGCTGCTGGCAAAGGATATGGACAAGGCTGAGGTGCTTAATGACTTCTTTGTCTCAGCCTTCAACAGCAAGGGCTCCAACCACAATGTCCAAGTTCCAGAGGGTAAAAGTAAGGACTGGGAGCAGGCAGATCTGCCTACTACAGTAGAAGATCTCGTTCGAGAGCTCCTAAGGAATCTGAAAGAGCACAAGTCCATGGGGCCTGGCGAGATCCACCCACGGGTCCTGAGGGCACTGGCAGATGAAGTTGCCAAACCACTGTGCATCATATTTGAAAGGTGATGGCAGAGTGGGGAAGTTCCTGCTGACTGGAGAAGGGCAAACACAACACCCATCTTCAAGAAGGGAAAAAAGGATGACCCTGGGAACTACAGAGCAGTCAGTCTGACCTCTGTGCCTGGCAAGATCATGGAGCAGATCCTGCTGAAAGCTCTGCTAATGCAAATGGAAAACAAAGCAGAAGTGATTAGTGGTACCCAGCAATGGCTGCACCAAGGGCA